>CM064900.1:34172649-34442649 GCA_030347415.2 Decapterus maruadsi
CCTTCCCGCGGAACATAATGCCAACGTTGGTGGCGTGATCCCTGGAGGAGTAGAAGTCTGTGTAATCGCCTGTGAAGAGGAAAAGGGAGAGTTCATAAGAGGAGCGTCTACTGCCTGCACCCTATCTGTAGACAACCTCGGCTCAATGTGCCAAGTCAAAAGGAAGAGAAATGTAACATGTGGCTTAACAGTGCCCCCTTGAGGTGGAAACCCTCTTAACTACATGAGCACTATGTCCTGTCTATGTTGCTCAGGTATGAAGCAAATTAGACACAAGTTACACACTGTCAATATATATACACCCTAAAGTGTATTGATATATTTGCATATTACAAAAACCCAAAAGTCTGTCTCTCCATCATGTGTAAAAAGACATAACAAGACAAGAATAAGCATACCACATGAAAAATCACCATATGTTAAATATACTGTGTGCACATCTTCATATTGTTCACAATATTTGTATATGATGGTAAAATGCAATTATGCATTACATTTTGTGCAATATCTACACACTTCTGCTTGTGCAACTGGGTGTAATGGGCATCTTGCAATACAACCTGGCACTTTAAACTGATGTGCACTTTTAGGGCCTTGTGCAATACCACCTACTCTTATAGGGCATCGTGCAATACAACCTGGTACCTATGCGCTCCTGCACTTTAGCACTTGTCAGTTTAACCCAGCACTTATGCACTTTATCTCCAAGAACAAAACTCTTATGCCCCCCCTACCTGTGGAATGTGTTTGTCAATATGTTCTGCACTGTCATAGTCGCCTTTTTTTTGTCTTTTTGTGTTGTTTGCATACTGTTATTAAACTGTTTTTACATTTTTGAGACTCCGGGTGTAAATTAGCACCTTTACTACAGTATAATCCGGCACATTTACATGTTTTTTTCTGTCCATTAATGTGCACTGTCCCAAACTCAAAACCCTCAAGGCACTGTGGGGGCTCTCGTATGAGCAGTCCAAGGCCACTCAGATGTGTCAATGTCTGTCCCTGGTCTGTTTCAATAGACTTCACAGGGTTAAACTGTGATGAAATCTATCAAAGTGAGGGGAACGAATGTGGGTGGAGTGTTGCTGCTCACTACAGAAATCGCACTCTTGTCAGCTGCTGACATTAGCATAGAGCAACATGTAACACAGCCACACTGACTAATCCATGTCAGAAGGTGAGATACGTCCTGAAATGAAAGACTGTTGACACTGACTGGAGCAAATGCATTATTCAGCAAGTGGGATGGCATGTTGGTTTTTAAAAACACGATGCCAAGGGGGTGGAGATCGCATTACTGTGCTGTGCTGAGCTGAGGGAAATGAATGCCTCTGAATGAAACAAACTGCTATGATAACAGGAGATTAAGGAGGAGAAGGCTCACTCACCGATCTCTGCAGGAAGGTGCATGGTGGCTGCACTCTGATGGACAAACGCTCTGCAGAGACAAACACACAGAAGTGAAATGAATTGGTCCAAGAAACTCCCACTGTCAGCAAATAAGCACAGCTATTAAGATTCAGGTTATAAAGCTGGGTTTCTCCCATATAAGAAGTAATTTCTGGAACTGCACGAAATAGAACTGCCTCTAAGTCACATATAAATCAAATTGTCAACATATGTCTTCTATAATGTATTTTATATATGTTATAAATGTATATCTTAATATAACTATCTCCTTATAGGTGACACCTATTGCTAGCATCACTCTTGATAAATTAACATATCATATCATATATTTCATTTCTCTGTGGGATGGACCAACCTGCTGCGGAGGCTGATGTCATCTCTCAGCGTGCTCTCATTGGCTGACAGCAACATCTGCAACGTCCTCCTGACCTCCCTCCAGGCCTCATACCCCAGAGCCATGAACGCATTCAGCGTGGGCTTATAGCAAGACACAGGGTAAAAATAAAATATTATGACAATAAATGAATGAATGAATGAATGAATGAATACCTTTATTTTCACTACAGTATGTGCTCACTTACAACAAAACTCGCTTGTCTCTCGTAAAAGAAAGCTGTTTTTCATTCAGTCTGATTAAATATAAAATATGAAAATAACCTCTAATCCTGACCATGTTCAGCATGAATATCTCAAGAACTGACTCATAGTAATGCTGCATTAGCATCAAAACAAAGTAGGCTTTTTTTTTTTGCGTTGCATTGCGTATGAACTGATGGATAAGAGGCGAAAAGTCCAGCTGCTTACGATTCAATTTGCCCAGAAAAGAACGATGACCTGGATGAATGAGAATATCAATAGACAATAGGCTAAATAAAAAATTATAATACATACGTTGTCTAAAAAATTTTTTACAAAAAGAGGAAAAGTCAGGGGGAAGGGGCCCGCCTTAAAGGGGCCCAGAATTCCTAGCAACGGCCCTGCATCCACCACATGTGGGCAAATCAACTGTTACTGCTCTTAATGCGTTTGTCAAACCTCTATCATGTGACCTTCAGTTCCATGACTATACATTTAAACTTTACTCACTTTCTGAGAATTGTTCTGTGACTTGATTTTCGACCTATACATCTCGTACAGTAGGTGGTGGAGTACATTAACTCATGTATTGCATGTACATCTGTGCACACGCTTCACCACTGTTGGACGTTCACTCCAGTGTCCAGTACGGCTGGTTAATGTCAGACTCAAGAAGTCAGGTGAGTTGTGTGGCGCCACTTTTTTCTGAATAGTCTTAACCATTAAACTCACCTTGTCAAAGACGTCCTGATGTTTGGACATCACAGGTCCTTGAAACAAAGACTTGATCACGCTGAGGTCCAGGATCTGGTCTCCAATGGCAACACCAATGCGATGTTTGGGCTGGGGAAATAAACCACACTGACATGATTATATGATTTCTGTTCCCCTGCATCTATCAACTGCTTCAACACCAAACAGTTTAGAATATGAGTAATGTAATGAGTAATTTTGCATTTGCATTTATGCAGTTTTATATTTTCCCTTTGAATAATCCTCATTTGCATGATTGGTTGTGTGACTTTAATATTTCACAGTTGTGATGATGATGAGAGGCGAAAGGCACACACACAAAATCATGACACAACTCCTCAATTAGTCTGCGAGAATCAATGAATCAATGAGCAAAATACAAAGTGCACTCACATTATCATCTGTGGAGAATATTCCATAAGGAAGGTTGTGGTAGGAGAAGTTGGAAGTTGCATCTACTTTTATAAAAGACATCTTCTTCTCTTTGCCGGTGGCAGGTATTCCACTACACCTCGCTGAGAGTTACAGAATGAGTGAACAACAGCTGTAAGCGCTTCCAGATGTTTAACTTTGGACAGGCCCGCCTCCCCACACACAGCCAATCACATGCTGCCTGCAGGATCCACCCTAATCCCGCCCTCTGGTAGTTAATGCAAACCAGCCTGGTAAATGACTAAGCAAAATTGTTCTCCAGTCCAGACACAGATCAGTCTCCGTGGTTGTCAGTTAGCTGGAATAAAAGGACAAAAGGCTTTAGGTAGCGACAGGACAATAAAAACATGTATGATTGACAGCTTCAACTGATGCTTAAAAACAGTGGTACAGTGGTTTGATACAATCAGACTGCAGGAGGATGTTTAACTTTGATATATTTCAGTGTCAATACAAGAATTACTCTGATTAAATATGAATTAATCAACTGAAGCTATAGCACCAGTAAAGCTGTGCGAGACATAATATTTTTAGGTTTTGGTGATGTCACTGTGACCACAGTAGAAGACCAAGACCTTTCCAAAAGAAAAAAGATATTTTAGATAAATACATTTTTAGATTGATCCATGGCTGTGGCTTTACATTGATAACAAAGTCTGGATAAAGTGATTTCATCAAGGTGAAAGCCAGATTTGACCTTTCGCTATTTTCTTACTTTTTGTTTTATCATTCTTTATTTTTATTCTGTTTACTGCTAAGTTTATGTTGTTATGATTTTCTCGTGTAAGCGCTTATGCACTCAGACTTCCATATAGAATTAAACCCATTGAACCATTCCTGTGGTCCGTTGTCCCGTTACTGTGGAATTTCTGTGGAAATAAAGGGAATGTTAAAAAAAAGAAAACCGAAGAGTCGCGCATGCGCCAGGACGATTTACGGCACACGTAGATACCCACGGTTGTCGTAAAGTGTTGAACCTCCACTAAACATGACAGCCATGTGTTGTTGTGATAGTTAATGTGTAACTTGTAGAAAGTTACACGAAGTAAAACGCTATGTCGAAATCTCCAGTAACACACAACACACTTCACGTAGCTGTCTGTTAAACTGTCTCTCCTTTAGTTAGCTTAGCTTAGTTTAGCTTAGCTTAGCTTGCACCGCGAGCAGAGCCGAGATGGCTGCACTGAGAGCTGCAAAACAAACTTTGCGGAAAGAAATAAAGCGACGGGTCTTAACGCTGAGTAACGAGGAGAAACAACGACAGTCCATGGTCGTTTCACAAAAGGTAAGACAGAGTTCAGGTCGTGATGAAGAAGAAGACAAACTATTACCATAGAAGCGTCGTTTCTCTCCTCTGGCAGCGTAGGCTACTTCACTTCACGGGGAGAGCCTGAACGCAACATCTGTCAGACTCCCTGCTACGGGCTTTAAATGTCTTTTCGGCGGACATGTGCTGTAAAATGAAGCTTTTATATAGAGAGAATGAAGCTTTTTTTGACTTCTCTTCCAATGACACGTGACTATGCATGTGTAGGTAAACAATTAGTGCCAGGCAGACTTGAAAATGGAGGATTAATGCGGAGATAAAGTGAATTGCTGTTTCTAAATGGAGCCGAATTCATCAGTCAGTGAGCTGCTCCCAAATCAGTGTAAAGGCAGGTAGAAGGAACCCTTTTGCTACTGGTCGTCTCATTAACTGTTAATGTTGCTGTGTTTTTTGAACGTAGTCTGGACTGGTTAGTGTAGACAAACACGCTCAGTGATCAGCTGATCTGAGGTCTGCGCGTGAAGCTTTCAGGTTTATTGGGGTAACTTTAGGTTTAATTCTGCAACAGTGGTTCTCTAACTGATGTTGAAGTTACAGTAGACATAAGTGGACTGTGTGAATCTCAATCGGTGTTTGAGATGTTCCTGCTGAACGTGGTCAGGATTAAAGGTTATTCTCATTTTTGATCAGACTGTAGCCTATGAAAAACATATTATAAAAACATTTTATATGAGACAAGTGAGTTTTGTTGTATGTGAACATGCAGTGAAAGTAAAGGTATTCATTTATTCATTGTCATGTTTTAATTTCTATCTTTGTCTTCAACAAAGCATCACTCAAAAGGTTTGGATGGATTACAAGGAAAAGTCCATACTAAGTAATTAAGTTCAATCATCTAGTTAAAGGGAAACTTAGGTTTTTTGTCAACCTGGGCCCTGTTTTCATATGTTTTTCTATGTGAGTGATGATAATACTTTTATTGAGGTGGCTCCAGTATTGAGGCGGGCAGGCAGCCTGCAGCCCGGCCAACGCTCTTCAACCGGGCAAGTGCATGGCTCCCGTCAAAGTTCGCCCTATAAACATGCATTTTTTTCACACTGACAGGCACAGACAGTTACAATGAGTGTCTGTAGAAAGGAGAAATGAATGTAAGTCTCTACCTGTGATAAAATCAGGTTGAAGACAAACATCTTGCTCCTGTCCCCTAACCTTCCTTCCTCTCTATGTATTTCCTTGCAGCTATTCAAACATCCCAAGTACGTGTCCTGTAACCGGATCGCAGTGTTTCTCAGCATGAGCGATGAAGTGCGCACCAGTGAAATCATCAAGGATGTGTTTAAAATGGGTAAAAGCTGCTTCATCCCCAAATACAACAGCAGCAACAATCACATGGACATGCTGCAGCTCCACAGTGTGAAGGACATGGAGATGCTGCCTCTGACCGCCTGGAACATCCAGCAGCCCGCGGAGGACGACCACAGCAGAGAGGAAGCACTGGCTGGAGGTAGCGTACTGTACACGGCACTGACAGTATATATAGGACTGAAATTGCACATATTTGGTTCATTATTACATTAACTATAAACATCTTAACAATGTTCTTGTACTTCTTTGCACCAAAACAAAAGGAAAAAGTAGAGTTCTCATTATATGTTATTATGCTGTTATTTTACTGGTCCAGCCCACTTGAGATGAAATTGTGCCGCATGTGGCCCCTGAACTAAAATGAGTTTGACATCCCTGGTGTAGGTGGTTCTGCCTGTGCAAATAAAATGACCATAGCAGAGCAGTTAACAGGGCAGTAATGAGTGCAGTGATGCTGTAGAAGTGGTGGTGTGGAGTTCAGCAGGGTCACTGCCTGAGCAGAGGAGGGAGGGTGAAAAGTCCATGTTTGTCCTGCCAATGCAACATTAATGTGTGTAATTGGTAGCAAGTGGCTTATCCCATAATTTAATCTACTTGTAAAAAATACTGTGCTCAGTGCGTGGAGTTGTTGTGGAGCCAGAGTGGAACGACACAGAATGACCAGCAGATGGAGCCGTTGTTCCTCTGAAGATCAGAGAAGTGACTGTACAGGTGCAGTAACTGGCCTGCAGTCAGTTCATCTGACCTGCATCGACCAGGACGTCAGCGTTCCTGTGTGATCTCTAACCTCATGGTAACATTTCCTTGAGCAGAATCCAAATATTTCCCCAGCCCATAGTACCATAATGAACTATTGTGTTACCAACACATGTTTATTATACAAAGGAGTATTAGGGCCAGCAAAAAAATAAAAAAAACAGCCCCCCCCAAAAAAGAAATGGGGAAAAAGCAATCAAATAAAAAAGATTCCAGGCACAAGGAAAAAAAAAAAGTCTGGCCAAAAATTTTTTTAAAAAATCCTTCACAAGAAAGAAAAAGTCTGGCCAAAAATTTTTTTTAAAAATCCTTCACAAGAAAGAAAAAGTCTGGCAAAAAGAAAAATCCGGCACAAGAAAAAAAAAAAGAAGTCTGGCAAAAAAAAAAAAAAAAATCCGGCACGAGAAAAAAAAAACTGGCACAAGAAAAAAAATCAGTCTGGCAAAAAAAAATATCCTTGCACAAGAAAAAAAAAGCCAGGCAGAAAAAAACAAAACAATCTGACACAATAAAAAAAAAAATCCAGCGCAAGGGGAAAAAGCAAGCAAAAAAAAAAATTCCAGGCACAAGGAAAAAAAAAAGTCTGGCAAAAAAAAAAAAAATTCGGCACAAGAAAAAAAAAAGTCTGACAAAAACAAAAAAAATCCTGCACAAGAAAAAAAAAGTCAGGTAAAAAAAAAAAATCTGGCAAAAAAAAAAAATCCTGCACAAGAAAAAAAAAAAGCTAGGCAAAAAAAATCTGGTAAAAAAAAAAAAAAATCTAGGCAAAAAAAATCTGGTAAAAAAAAAAAAAAATCCTGCACAAGAAAAAAAAAATCTGGTAAAAAAAAAAAAAAGTCTGGAAAAAAAAAATTGGGCACAAGAAAAAAAAAATCCTTGCACAAGAAAAAAAAAAAATCCGGCACAAGAAAAAAAAAAGTCTGGAAAAAAAAAAAACCTTCACGAGAAAAAAAAAAGTCTGGCAAAAAAAAAAAATCTGGCACAAGAACAAAAAAACCAGGCAAAAAAAATCAAAAAAATCTGGCACAATAAAAAAAAACAAAAAATCCAGCACAATAAAAAAATACCACAGGAGAGGAGGAGAGGAGATAGGCCTATCCTGTAGTATTTGTATTTGTAAATACTACAGATGGAGGCGGCAGAGACCTGGATCGCAGTGGTCCAGTCACGGAGATGTCTTTTTTGGGGGGTTGGCCCTAATACTCCTTCATATTATCAAGCTGTGACATACAGAAATTCATATTCTCATATTTAAAAAGCTGGAAAAGAGAATGGATTATTTTTCCGTTTAATGCATGAGCTGCACATCAAAACTGTTATCTAATGTTTGTTATTATATAGTTTATTATATATATATATATAATTGACTGCCCGTACAGGTGGAGAAGTCATTTATTTCTCCTTTGACCCACATTGTTTAGAAGACAATAATTAGAATGTAACCCTGCTGTATTCTCATGCTTTGTGGGTAATTTGAAATCCGCGTGACTGCAGCTGCACATCATTATCGCTGTGTGAGGCTTAGGTGCTGCACAAGCCGTTGGTTGTTTCCAATAAAATATTTTCCTCTTCCTCACTATCATGTAGGTCAGGCATGGGCAAGCTATTCCACAAAGAAATCCTGCAGCCACACCGGCTCTTTGTGGAATTATAGCTTTCCCAAGCCTGATGTAGGTTTAATATGGAGAGATTACAACATTCACCAGTGTTTTCTACTTTCTGCACAAGTTTTAGTGGGAAAAAAAATCTCACAAATTTGGCAGTTTGGAAGTTTCCTGAAGAAAACTGATAAAATGCTTCTATTCCTAAACTTAAAAGTAGGACAACATTTGTGTCACTCTGTGATGTTTTAAAAGCCAGCCTGGACTGATTTCCAATTTAAGACACTAGATAAATATGGGCCCTGATCTGCTCTCATATCATCGTAGCCTAGTGCAGCACATCCAGTCCATGGGCTGTATCACTTATCTGACAGTCCCAGCTGACTGGTCGTGGGTAGATGGGGAATCCTAACACAAATCAATTTGAACAGCGTTGCAGAAATCTTGAGGATACATCTCACTTTGACTGAGTTACATTCAAAAACCTGTTTTCAAGTGTCTCAGTTTCAGGTGTCATAGTTCTGATGAATTGGTCTCTGACGTGTCAGATGAGTCAAAGCTTTCAGCCTCTGAAGCGCCGCCGTCACCCTCCGTTTATTGATAGACAGTGTTACATTGTTTGAGATTTTGCTTCAGATGTGAATGACTGCTCAAAGTGAGAATGTTAGTGTGAAGTATAACACCACATGTTGTTGTTTTCAATAAGAAAAAAATTGCACAAAGCAAGCCTATCCACTTTTCCATGTGGATAAGAGTATTAAAATGATAATTCAAGGGACATTTAGAATAGATAAATATGCGTGATTAATTGCAAGTTAGGCTAACAATGACATTCATGAGATTAATCGCAATTAAATGTTTTAATCGATTGACAACACTCT
Source organism: Decapterus maruadsi (assembly GCA_030347415.2). Taxonomy (NCBI): domain Eukaryota; kingdom Metazoa; phylum Chordata; class Actinopteri; order Carangiformes; family Carangidae; genus Decapterus; species Decapterus maruadsi. The sequence goes on from CM064900.1 coordinate 34,181,691, forward strand.
GATCTGCTCACGTCCCATATGCATTTACGCACAGGCTTTGTTGTGTTTCACACTGCCATCTAGCTGCCTGCATGCATACAACATCAAATTTCACAAACCTTTGCGTCACCATTTGCAAGCATTTTCCCCCCTAAACGCAGAATAAAAAGTGAGAACGCAACACCACTTTTGTGGCTTCTGTTGAGATCGTTTCCGTGTAAACATAGTCTTCTTTTCCACTAAGGAAGTTCTTTGTCTTTTTGCCCTGTAGGCCGCCGTGTCGTGGACCTTGTGCGTTTGTTGTTTGCTGTCTGTATCTAGAGGGACGAAGGGACAAGTGTACTTTTTCTCACACCTTCATTCCTGATGGGTTTGCATGGAGCCAAATATTCCGATTAGAATCAGTTTACACATCAAAACAGAATGAAAATGCTCCATGTAAACAGCTCAGTCAGAATAAACAAGCCAAAGAGATGGAATAAACCTTTCTTAAACCAAAAGAAATGAAAATTTTGTGGTGAAACTGAATATTGTCTGGTTACAAGTTCTCAACAGGCCTGAAAATTTCATCCTGACCGTACCGGACCTGCAGCTGTTGAAGCCCAGACTCGACACAGCTCACTAGCATTGATTCTCGGGCCGGAACCCAGCCGGACTAGGCCAAAAAAAAAGAAATGGGAGAAATTACCAGAGTCATTTCCATATAATTTCATCCCGAACCCGTCCCTCTGGGTTGTTCAAGTCATACTCATTCGGCACATATTAATGTATAATGTAAATATTAATTAGATTAGATTCTTGTGTCCATGTAAACTCACCTTGTGTGTGCTCTCATTCTGCAGGAGGCCTGGATTTGATCTTGATGCCAGGTCTGGGTTTTGACAAGAAGGGCCGGCGTCTGGGTCGGGGGCGGGGCTACTACGACACCTACCTGGAGCGCTGCCTCCGACACCCCAAAGGAAAGCCCTACACCATCGGCCTGGCCTTCAAAGAGCAGATGTGTGGGGAAATCCCCGTGGACGACAACGACGTGCTCATCGACGAAGTCCTGTACGAGGAGGACGGCTAGCGGTTCTCGGCGTTCAGACGTTGTGATTGGCTGAGGCAGGAAGAGCTCAGATGGAGGTGATGAGAGCGAGGAGGAGCCGTCGTTACGGTCGTTACCGCCACATGTGGCTCTAAATGTCAGCTCTCATGGGATCATACAGTTATGACACAACCTGATTCACTAGCTGTACTGATTGATGTGATGTAATAACGTCGTAATACATTTTCACCTCATGATGTAATAACACTGCATTTTGTAATAAATACAAATATTAATTAGGGATGCAACGATACCACTTTTTTTCAAACCGATACTTGGATCTGAGTACTTGACGATACAGAGTACCGATGCCGATCCTTCTACCACAATGAAAAAACAAACAGATTGCAAAATGCAATGAATTGGAAGACAAGTTTTATTTTCTTCTCTGCTTGTTACAACGAAATTTGTTGTATGTATTTGTTGCATGCACTGGTATTGGTGAACTTTAGCAAGTACAAGTATATTACAACAGTATCGGACCGATACCTGATACTGATACCAGTATCGGTATCGGTGCATCCCTAATATTAATATATAATAAAGTTTGCCACATCTGTAATAATCTGTAACAATTACTTGGTTAGAAAAAGTGCAACACCTGCATTTTGTAATAACTGGTGCTATATGTTGGAATTTATTACAAAATGCGATAAAGTTTATTACGTATTCTGTTCAAGACGTTTATCACAAAATGTGGCAGCTTGTTGTAAAATGTGGTGTTATTACATAAAGAGGTGAAAATGTATCACATTATTACATAATGTGGCGCTACAGTGTGTTTAATGTGTGTTCTGTCAGTGTTCTGCTGCTGATGTCATGCTGACAGTCATACTGTCCAGAATAACAATAAATATCAAGTTCAATTAAAACAGGTGCAAATAAAGTTTTACAGTGTTTCGATTTCTTCTCTTTATAAATATGACAAGGTAGGAGGACCTTTAGGAAAGGAGAGGAGGAATGATATCCCACAATTCATTGCATGGAGACCAGAGTAATTTTTTCTTCTCTTTATAAATTAAAGCCTGTGCATCCATGTTGTTTCACTAAATCCCCTCCTACTGTGAAATGCACTAACAAGAACTTTCTTTTATTTAACAATTGTATAGAAATGTCAGATGTGCGTCTGCCAGGAATTTAATTTATTACAATCACTTGTTCAATTTCTTCATTTAATTGTCATCTCTGTCTAGTTCTTTTTTTACCATGTCATCTTATTTCCACATCTCAGTCCTCTTTCTGTTGTCTTAGCAGATGAAGAGTTATTGTCCATGTGTTATAAATAAAGTTGGTTTAGATTCTAATCTACACCTCCACTGTCTTTTTAAGTCCTTATGAATTCTTCATTATGTAATAATGCAATACATTTTCATCTCATGATGTAATAATGCCGCATTTTGTAATAATCTGCCTCATTTTGTCATAAAAGTATTGACACAATATGTAATAAACTTTGCTGCATTTTGTAATAAGTTGTTAGATATTGCACCAAATTAATACAAAATGCAGGTGATGCATTTTTATTATGAAAAAATGTAATAATTTGGTGCATTATGTAACAACTTGTTAGAAAATGCAGCAAAGTTTAGTACATATTCAAGAATTTTATTACAAAATGTGGCAGATATGTATTACAGATGCATATTATTATTATAATAATTATTATATCATTACATAATGCAGCGTTATAACAATGTGGTGCTACATACCTGCCTCAGTGGCTCAGTGTCCAATACTGCTCACTTTAGCTTCAAGTTTCAGAGTGAATGAAGTTTTTTTGTGAAGCCTGTGACCTTTGACCTCTGACGACAACAACCCTAAAACAATACGCCTCAAACTCAGGGTGTAAATAAAAAAAGGGATGGCAGGAAATCTGATTTACAGCAAAAAACTAAACCCAACAAACAAATAACTGCACTTAATAAATTCAGTATTGGATCGTAAACACAGTTTGCTATTTGCTGAACTTCTAATCATCACAAATAAAAAGTTTATTTCATATTTGACACTAAAATCAATCACAGTATCAATAAGAAGAGTTATGTGAGGGCAGCTTGTGTTATTTATTATCACTTCTCCTGGTTGTGATGAGGGAGAGAGATCTGAAGCTCGACCGTATGAATTTTGAATTTCCAGCGTGTCTGTCGGTGCGCCGTGCAGCCAGGGAGGAAAAGTCTGCTCGCATTCATATTCATTTTCTTCCTCATGGAAAGAAAGTAGGAAGGTCTAGGCCGAGCGATGAAATATGAACAACATTCCCTGTGGAAGCAGCTCCGAGCTCGGCGCCGTCACAGACACACACAGGCTTTGAATACATTTCCCCACAGTTTGACGTTTACAGCGCAGACATAAAAACACAGCCAGGATCTGCTGGTAGTATGAGCTGCTGAGGGGGGAGGAGGGGGAGGAGGTGGGGTCATCTCATCTCTGATGGATGCTGGGATTTCATTAACACTTGCTCTTCCATCACCCATGGTCCTCCTCCTCCCCCCCCTGAGGAGTGACATCTCACCCCCCAGGTCATCCTCAGCCGCCATCATCCACTCCGTCCAATTCATGAAACTGATTCAGAACAAAACAGAGACACACACACCTTGTATATGTGTGTGTGTGTGTGTGTGTGTGTGGTTGTTGTGTAGGTTTGTAAGGATGGATTCCTGCTGGTTGGTCATTTCACCTCACCAGTCCTTCCTGCCAACTACTGCCCCCCTCCCTCCCTCGTATCCATCACCCCCCTCTTTTATTACACCTCTCTCTGCCCACGGATCTCCTCCCTTTTCATTTTTTCATCACATTCTGTCCATTAGTCAGTGTTTGTTTGTTTGTTTGTTTGTTTCATCTCCTCCTGCTGGTGGAGGTCGGCCAGACTAACGTGCTGTTTATCTCTCAACTGGATTTGATTGGATGGGATGTTTAAGTGTTTATAGTCGAGCATAGAAGTCAATTCAATATATCATTTTAATGATTTTAATCATTCTAATCGCTCTTATTGTCTTTTTACTGTCTTCTTCCTTTCTTTTTCTTTTAAATGCATTTTTCAATTTTTGATTTTAATATTTTAACTCATTGAATTGCCAAGTTTTTTCTCTTTTTTTAAATTTTTTATTATTGTACAGTGAAAAAACATCATGTCTTACATGTGTTTAAAGCCAAAATTAAAACGGATAAATCACTGTTTTTCTTGAGAGACTCTCGTTCATAAAAATGCATTTTTCTCAACTTTCTAAAAAAGAAAAAAAAACTGGTCTTTTTGGTGCAACCAGGCTCTATTCAACTTAAGATAAATGGAGAATGGAACAAAGTACAAACAAATAGTTTTTTCCCTAGTTCAATAGAGAGTCTCCTCTTTCCTTTGAGCTATGTTGTAATAGTACAAAATATTCTGTGGGTCCTGAAATATTACTCAAAATGCCACAAAACTGGCACTCAATGAGTTAATAATTGTTTATCATTCCAGTTGCTATTATTGTTTTTTCTGTCTTATTTCTTCCTCTTCTCTTTATTTTCTGTTTTTGATTTTAATGCATTCCTATGCCTCTGTAAGGTACTTTGAATTCCTGGTGTATTAATTGTGCTACATATATTAATTATGCTATTTATACTAAATTAATTCAGTAAATACATCTATGATCACCTCAGAGAATGAATATCCCCCATTATGATTTTATCATTTAATTACAGGTGACACCGACGCCGCCCTCTGGCCTCTTGTTTTGCCTGAGACTTGCCCCCCCTCCCCCTCTGTCCTCCTCCCCGGTCTTGGCAGTGTGTGGAGTCCATGTTGTTGAGCAGCAGTCAGTTCGCTGAAGTCACAGAATGAACACAGCAGTGCAGACAGTGTTTCATTAATAGATAAATACATGCCAGATTAATCACACGACTGGTCATATTCCAACTGCTCCCTGTGAGACTCTGAGTCTGCAGCAATGAGAGAAAGTTAATGAATCGTATAAACCTGATCTTCATCTTAGTTACACTTCTGATCAAACACACTCTATTTGAACTGATAACAAACAAGTTTTTTTTTCTTATTGTTCTTGCCTATAATGAAACCATCATTCAAACAGTCCCAGTATAGGTTGAACAAGGTTTGTGAACACCAACTAATGACTCCCACAGGGAGGCTCTGTGCTTTTGATTATACATGTTTCTGGGTCTATGACTGCAGCTACTTTCTAGCTGCAGTCCTGTACTATGTTCACTCTGAATTATGTCTCATATTAACACTTTGAGCACTTTATGAGAACAGCACTAACACACAGTAGCGTCTCCCTTGCAGACTGTGATGTTGGCTGGACTGCATTACATCATTTCTGCAGCTTTGTCAGCTGCACATTCACTAAGATTTCAGCTGTGTGACTTGGAGGATTATCCTGCTGAAAGGAGCCATTACAAAGTAATAGAAAAATATTTGCATTTGTATATAATTATCATTCATCTTTATCCGCTTCATATTTTCTATTATTTGCTTAAAGGGATAGTTCAACATTTTGGCAAATTAGCCCAGTATCATCTCTATAGTCATAGCAGTAGGTTCGTTACCTTTAATTGTCAGTGCAAGCTATTTTTAGAACGGCGGAGCAGAGCCGTGAGCTGCTCAGAGCTACGCTACGGAGGCTCATGGGATTTCTTCCCTCATCAAATACACAATCCAACAACTCCACAACGCTCTGGTGGACAAGTTGTGACCTGCAACGTTCACCAGACAGAGATAATTCACACAAATGTTACCACACAGAGTTCTTTTAGAGGGAAATTCATGCATAACCATTCTTTGCATTTGCCTCTAAAACAACTCTGTGTGGTAACGTTGTGTTATTATCTCATAGCGTGGTGAATGTGCAGGTCACAACTTGTCCACCAGAGCGTTGTGGAGTTGTTAGATTGTGTATTTGATGAGTTTGATGAGAGAAACCAAGAAATCCCATGAGCCTCCGTTGCGTAGCTCTGAGCAGCTCACGGCTCTGCTCCGCCATTCTAAAAAACGCTTGCACCGACAATTAAAGGTGACAAACCTACTGTACTCCTAAAACTATAGGGATTATGGCAATGGGCCAATTTACCAAAATGTTGAACTATCCCTTTAAGGAGCAACTATAACTCAACCTTATCTCCCCCAGATAACAGCTGGTCGTCTGCTGCTGGTGTAGCCCATGATCCTCCTCAGACAGATGTTGTTACCCTGAAGCTTTTAAAGAGTGGTTAACTGAGTTACCATAGTCGTTCTGTCATCTTCAAACCAGACTAATCTGGTGTCCTCTCACCTCTCTTGAAACAAGGTGTTGTCTCCACAGAACTGCTGTTGCTGCTGCTGAGTCATGTTATGCTTGATGTGAACATGTGATGTCTATGTAGGTGAACAGGTGTGTGTGAAATGTTCAGTGAAGGACTTGCTAGGGAAAAAAATTGGATAAGTGTGATGGAGTTCATCCACACACACACACACACACACGACACTGAAAGACACAGAGTGACAGAGAGAAATGAGCTTAGTCTGGCGGTTTGTTCCTGGGTGGCAGCAGGTTGCAGAGCATTCACAGCCAACAAGATTAACCCTCCGCCCCGACACACACACACACATTCTGCATCTGTCTCTGAAGTGCTGAGTTGTCTGTTCCTTTGTTGACATGCATGTGTGTGCATGAGTGTGTGTGTGTGTGTGTGTGTGTGTGTGTGTGTGTGTGTGTGTGTGTGTGTGTGTGTGTGTGTGTGTGTGTGTGTGTGTGTGTGTGTGTGTGTGTGTGTGTGTGTGTGTGTGTGTGTGTGTGTGTGTGTCAGAAATGTGTGAGCAACCCCCAGAATAAATATCCCTGCTCCTCACTGCTGAGGCGAGTGTACTGTGGGATCATGTGGATAAGGAGAGGGAGCAGCAGTCCTGGCAGTGAACATGGGAATCACTACAGAAATGGACACGTTACCTGCTGGCATCTGACAAGTATGTTATTGCAAAAAACATGTTTCTGTCTGAAAATAAAATTTAATTTCATATTCATACAAGAACATGTTAAATTCCCAACACCACAGTTCAAACAGCAATAGAAGCATTTTTTTTAAAAGTGGGGTTGTATGATCTACAAATAGCCCCTAAGTACTTTAATTGCAGTAGAAGACTCTCTGCACTCCTCCCGTTAGCAACGCCAGCCCATAATAGCCCTGCCCAGAGATTTACAACATACAGTGTTGTGAATGGACCCAAAGAAACGGCCTATTTTCACGGCCTAAAAGAGGTTTTACCTGAAATTGTTGGCTATAATATTATTTTTTCCAGCCCTTCAAAGTGCAGGAAAAACAGTTTTTATTTGGAGCTAACCCTGAGTTGAATTTGCCCGGAACTGTCCTTTAAGCCTATCATAATTTAAAAAGAGTAACTATTAGTTTCTAATTTTTTTTTATTTATTTTTTTTACCAGTATAGACATATACCAGATATTTCAGGCGACCCAATTTGAATTCCAGGCGACCCCACATAGGGTCCCCGACCCCAAGGTTGAAAAACACTGCCCTAAGGACCGTAGTTAGTCCGTTGCATTGGCGACAATATTTTTTTCTTTGAGGGCTTATACCGGCCCCTGGTCGTCCTGGGGCACTAGAGTAATAGCATATCTTGCACAGTCTATACCAACACCATTGCACCTATTATAGGTCATTTCCCAACCACAGCAACAATGAGAACACCTCTATTTCTACCAACAGTGCCTCATTGTTTCTCATTGTAGAAATGATCCACTCTGTTTAGCTGTGAAGGACACAGATCCTGCTGTGTGTTACTGTACAGGGTCAGGCCTACGATAAGCTCCTGTACAGATCTGGTGGAAGGTTCTGTGTGCGGACACGCGCTGTGTGACTGTAAATTGAACATGTCATTCCACACGAGGACGTCGGTGGTGGTGAGGCCGGACTCACGGCCCTCGCTCTGATCCTTCCCCGGGGAGGAAAAGCACCAGGAAAGGCCAGCTGCCGAGTGTTACACATGATTAAATGCTGTGAACACTTTCGTCCAGGTTGATTATTTTTTCCACCTTCGTACTGTATTTTGTGAGATTGGCTCCGGTGTCTTGCCCAAGGACACGTTAACACTGAGGGAGCTGGGGATCGAACCACCACGTCCATTCACACGCCAACCACAGAGTGTCAGACTCGGTTTGCCCTACGTTTAATAATGTTATCGGCACATCAGTCAGTGCTTTGATACTGCAGCTCTATGTTTCCCTGGTCCTCCTGCCTCTGCTTCCTCCTTGACACACAGAGGACTTTGCCGACACAGCAGGCTTTCATGTGTCCCTACCCACTCTGCTTCAAAGCCCAGGGGTCTACTGTATTTCCCCTGCAACAATAGCAGTTAGCATGGAGCTACTATATACCGCGTACTGTAGGTAAACAGACAGCTGAGGTAGAATTTATTGATATAGCACCTTTCAAAACAAATGTTACAAAATGCTGCACAAAAAAAGGACAACCAATACAATTAAATCAAATCAAATGAAATCAGGAAGACCTCTCCAACAAAAATTAGTTTTAAGGAGAGTCATACCTTTTACCGTGATCGTTATAAAAAAAGATAATGCCTGCAGACGGTCAGAGGATGTACTGCTTCCTCCTTCCTCCTTGAATATTTCATTTCTCAGCCATGGTTGACGAGAGAAAGAAAATAGCGGGAGGTGGGTTGCATCATAGCGCGATGAAGCGATGGTGAAAAATGTGACAAATGTGTCAAGCGATGCGATACTCATGTTACAGGCGATGACATTGTGTCCATCGATAAAAGGTCTCAGATACAGGTGTCTGCTGAGTAGCCTGACTGTCGCCAGACCCTTGTAGTTCCGCAAAGCTCCACCAGAGGCGCTACGCTCAGCTTCACACAAGGGTCTGGACTCGAGGCCAATGCAAACTCCTGCACGGGAGCAAAAAATAATGAACCAATCAGGATCGCCAGGCGGGACTGACTTTCGATTCAAACAACAATGGCGGCTCGCAGCGAGGAGTCGTGCGTCGGCATTGATTCTGCTATTTCAACTGTTTTGTCGAATCTATCGAATATTAATTCTTTTAAAAATGAACAGAGAACGGTTTTGAAGACATTTATTGGTGGCAAGGATGTTTTCGCTCTTCTTCCGACCGGGAAGTGGCAAGTGGTTTATCCAATCACATACAAGGATTTTTTTACAAGGCCCCGCCTTCTGAAATCCATCGCCTATGGAGCAGTCCCAGACCCTTGTGTGGAGCTCAGCGTAGCTTTGCGGAATACAAGGATCTGGCGAGAGTCAGGCTACGATGACATTGCGTCCATCGATAAAAGGTCTCAGATATATACAGGAGTCCGCTGAGGGCTTTAAAAGTAATGAATACGATCTTTAAGTCAGTCCTAAAATGTAATTTGTAGTGTAGGGACGCTAACACGGTCATGAAATGCTCAGGTTTCTTAGTTGTAGTTAAAAACCTGGCAGCAGGGTTCTGCACCGACTGGAGCCTGTCTGATTCTGTGACTGTAATCCAGTCGTGATGAAATAAAAGGATGCAGAATCGTTTCATTGTCTTTAAAAGATAAAAACAACTGAATCTTTGAGATGTTTTTAAGACGATAAAAGCAAGACTGCACAAGTTGTGTCGTGTGTGCATTGAGACAACCAATGCACACACTTAGCCTACATTTACACTTATGTCAGTTTATGTGTTTGGACTGTGAGGAAGCTAGAGAACCCAGAGAGGACAGAAGCCACATGCAGACTCCAGTCCACCCAGAAAGGCCCCAGGCCCAAGACTCAAGTCCAGAACCTTCTTTCTGAGAGACGAGAGTGCTAATCACCGTATCACCGTGCCGCCCACAGAGAAGAAACATCAGTATATATTTCACGTGGCAGAGAAGAGGAGGCTGAAACAAAAATAGCTTGTTACAGTAATAAGCTGTGTCTGAACGATTAAATTTGTGCAGACAGCAAGAAAATTGAGTAAGCAGCTGCAAATAAGGTGTAATTTTCTGTCAAATGAAGCAAATGCCCTGTGTGGGCCTCAAGATCTACCTCTGGCTCCAGACGATGCTCAGCTTTAGCTGCTGGAGTTATTAACATGGAGTTACTGCACAATTTAGTTATATATGAAAAAAAAAACATAAACATGTGTAATGTGTCTGTATACATGTGACATAAAGTATAATGTATATGTAAAGCATGAGAAACTTATTAGAAATTGGAATAATTCCATGTCAAACTCATATGTGTATATTTTTATTTACAGTATGTATGTTAATTATGTACATAGTATATGTCACATGATTGTACCCTGTAAATATGAGCTGTTACTATAGATCCCAAAAGTCTGAGTCCACTTTTCCATATAAACATGGACAACTTTTATGTTTTTTGCCTTTATACAGAATAATTGAATATATATTGTTAATATGGTTACAACTTGTTAGACTTTCAATATACATTTTTTCTATGAGTATTTGTTATACACATATCTTCATGTATCTCCAGTCATTACAGGTAACAGATATGGCAACACCACTATTGATAAGTCATATATTACTGTTCTGCAGGGGAAGGATAAATACTCAATGATCCACTCAAATAACTACAGTTTGTAAATTAATTACTGCATGATGCTGGTATGGATGACCTGCAGGTCAACACCGAGTAGTAGAGTATATCAGGATCATAGGATGTATTTTCTATACACAGTCTTTTATTTACAAGATTATTTACTGAGACCCTTCATCCACTTGGGTGCAAACACTTTGCAACACTGGCAGAAAACTCCCTATTAACAGGAAGAAGTCTTGAACAGAACCAGACTGTGGGTGGGCGGCCATCTGCCTCATCCGGCTGAGAGAGCTGCGACAGCGAGCAACAACAGATTCTGTTGGGAGAGGGACATGCAGCGGACTCGTCACAAAACCGACGGATACATAATTAAAACATCACTGAATGTGAATAAGGATTAACCTGACATGGCCTTACATGCATATGCAACACACACACAGAGGCAAAACATGTATTTATTGCATTTTGCCTTTTTTTAATTTTAAATATTCTCTGTAATCCTCATAATGGTTCCCCTGACAATCATACCAATGAAGCTTATAGTTGTCATGTCCTTAAGTTTCCCTCCCTCATCTCTCCAGACCCTCCTCTGTTGTCTCCGTCCATCCAAACACACCTGATCTCACTCCCCCATCAGCCCTGCAGCCACCTGATCTCTCCCCACCTCTCATTCCTCATCACCACAGTTATTATAATTACTAGTCATTTATGTGACTTTCATTTTTTGGGAAGGTTCAAACTGAGTGAAATGAAAAGAAGTATCTAAATGGCAACCGGAATGACTTTTTTTTCTCCCCAAATCCCACTTTCGTCCACTATAAAGTTAGTTTGGCATTGGATTCCTGTCCGAATGTATAACCAGAAACTATTGTATGTTGAAAAATGAACTTAAAGGGATACGCAAACATTTTTTTTTTCGTGTCTTGCCTCACTCCCAAGTCCATGACCAGCAGATAGACTCCATCCTTTCCACTGTGTGTGCAGTAACAAGGGAGATAGAGCCGTATCACCTGGAAGTGTATGGGTAGTGTTAGCCTTAGCCTCAAACACTGGAAGTGTATGGGTAGTGTTAGCCTGCCTCCACCTAAAGTCATCAGAGAAACTCTTCATCAAACGGACCGATCTTCGTCTCAGAGCTGACAAAACTCTCCGCATCTTGAGCTGTCAAATGCCGCTAACGGGACGAGATCGTTCAAAACGGAGGGTTCTAGCAAAGACGGTTTATTTTGGTTCAAGCTAGCTACTGTTTTCCTGTTTCAAAGTAAAAGCACTTCTGTATATAAAGGGCAATGGGTGTTTTATTTTGTGAAAGCAACCGGAAGTGCGTTGGTCACAACAGCTAGCTTGAGTAGCGCCGAATTCATCCGAACAAAATAGTAAACAGCTGGTATTTAGAAAAATTAACGACTTACTGCTGATCTAAACGGCTACTTTCTCACCTAAACATGTTTGAAATGTTGATAAAGTGATATATTTACAGAGTTTACAGCTAAAATGAAATCAGGCTCTGACTGCTGATTTAGGCTAACACTACCCATACACTTCCAGTGTTTGAGCTAAGCTAATCTCCCTTGTTACTGCACGCGCAGTAAAGGATGGAGTCACTAGTGTAGCCCATACACTTCCAGTGTTTGAGCTAAACTCCTGCACGGGAGCAAAAAATAATGAACCAATCAGGATCGCCGGGCGGGACTTTCGATTCAAACAACAATACGGCTCGCAGCAGTGGAAAGGAGTCGTCTACTCTGATATTTCAACTGTTTTGTCGAATCTATCGAATATTAATTCTTTTAAAGATGAAGAGAGAACGGCTTTGAAGGCATTTATTGGTAACAAGGATGTTTTCGCTCTTCTTCCGACCGGGAAGTGGCAAGTGGTTTATCCAATCACATACAAGGATTTTTTTACAAGGACCCGCCTTCTGAAATACATCGCCTATGGAGCAGTCCCAGACCCTTGTGTGGAGCTCAGCGTAGCTTTGCGGAACTACAAGGGTCTGGTGAGAGTCAGGCTATCGGGAGTGAAGCAAGACATGAAAAGAAAAAAATGTTGGCATATCACTTTAAAGTATCCAAGTAGTGATAATCAGCCTGGAGGGGGTTGGGTTGGGGGGGGGGTTCTCTCCTTTGTCATTTGTTTAGACACAGATTGATTTCCTTCCAAGGTGCTGAACACTGTTCTTGGTCGTTCCAACCCTCTTCAAACTCCGGCCACATTCATCTTTACCGTATCTAATTATGACCGTGTGCTGCTGTAGTTTCTCAATTTCCCTTGGCAATCATCAGATGATTACATGCATGTAAATGAGTGTTCTTGAATGGTAATTTCCTAACATGAACTCACTGAAAGCTATTATAGTAACGAATAGTACTGTAAGTGCTAGCGGAGATCATCAATTCAAGGATGAGGACAGAATAATTATTGAGTGAATGTGATAAAATATCTGCAAAATCAGCAACAGGGAACATTTCCCCAGGGTCCAATACAAAAAAACACACAACTGGAACCAAGCAGAACCTCCACCTGAGCCTGCAAGAAAACCATCCCTCTATTAATTCTAATGTATTCAACTAATATCCTGTTCAGAGGTACACTGAAAAATTAAAGAAAAAAAGAGTGGTGTTTCGTCACGGTTCCTGTCCTCTCGCTGCATTTCATCTCTCTGAAACGGTCGTCACTCACTCTCGTCATGAGTTCTGCAGCTCTGCCCACCAGAGAAATGATTTGCATTTTAAAGTCATGCATAACATTGACGTGTCCTTAAACAGACAGTCGACAGGGTCAGAGCAGATCTGCCCCCTTACTCACAAGTATAAGATGTCAAAAAAATAAAATGAAAAGAAAAGAAAAGAAAGAAGACATCATTATAAAAACTTAAGGGGACTAGGGGGAGTTTTGGAAAGAGAAGTGTTTTCACACTACATTTCCCATGAGCCTCTGCGCGCACTGTGAAGTTCTTGGACCAGTGCAAGACGGAGGAAAGTGTTATTCCCACCGGGCAGCGTCTGGGAAACCGAAACTAGGAAATACTGGATGAGTCGACCACTAAATAAAAATATCAAAATAACTATAAAGACAAAATGATATATTTATCGAAAATGGACCCATTCATCCACATTAATATGAGACTCTTTTATAACCAAAAGCAAACAGGAATAAAGAATTCTTCATTATGGAGCTAGAGATTAGATAATTCATGAAACAATGAGTTAAATGTAAAAAACAAACAAACATATGTAATTAATCCATTTCACTGTTTTGTAAAGAAAAGCTAAATACCCTATTAATACAAAAACAGGTCCTGCCTGGTTAGTCAAGTGTCTTTCTTGATGTTGTGTGTGTATTCCTGTTTTATTTTAACGGTATGTTTGTTAGGTGTCTTTTCCGACCTCCCACCCACCTTTTAAAAAAAAAATGAAGAGGAAAAACATATAATACCCAACTTTAATATGTCTGATGATTTGATGGATAGATCTACGTATGAATATATTTGAATATATGAATACATGAAAACATGGCTGCAACTTGTTGAACAATGGAAAAACTCATCTTGTGGAATATTTGTAATGCATTTTGACCTTGCTAATGTGACCTACTTCCTTATAGTTGACATGTATGGCAACACCACTCTTGATGTATATGATATTACCTGTGCGGGACACCTTGAATATGCTGTGATCTAAAGTGTTCTCAAATTTTAATTATAACAGCAATGATTTAGAACAAATCATCCTGTCATGTGAAGCAGGTAAAAGACTTTCTCAGATATCAGACTTTCTCATTTTTTCGCCCCATCTGCTTGAAATTCAGTCATTTACGCTGCCCACATTTCCATATCTGAAGCACGGAGCAGCACATTCTACAGAGAGCAGTGAGCATGGAATCAATAGTGGGATATGGTGACAAAAAGAGCTGCTGCCTACTAAGTAGTGAAATGCTGCTCAGCACAAAGCCTGAGACACGATGTTCAGACTGACTGGCTTCTGCGCCGGTGCACGGCTGAACACTCTGATGCATCCTCCTCCTCCTCTCTCCAAGCAAACAAACTCCGACTCTCTCCTCAAAACATTCTTTCAGTCAGAAAATATCAAACGCCGCCATCTTTCACTCTTCTTGCTTTGTCAGCAGCTGTCAGTGGTGTCTCCATTTCATGCATGGCTGAGGACATTCACACACACACACACACAGTGGTCCATAAAGCATCTGTTGTGTGAGGTATAGTCTGGGTGTCTCAGTGGTCATACGCCCATCGCTCACACCCCGAGAAGCAGCGCAGATTTAAACCCACACCTTCAGCAGATCTGTTTCATACGAGAATACAGACAGTTATGCAGAAAATCTTTCAACGTAACACCTCTGCTGCTAAGCTTGGCTGACTCCCAGCTGAAATAGGCCTCGGAGGCGCACAGTGTTTCATTATGGAGTAACTCCCAGCACTCAGAAGGTTGTCTGCTGCTGCCTCGTCCTCCACGGCCCCTGTCTCTGCAAGGCTGCCTCGGTTTTCAATCAAACCTCCCTGGCTGACCTTGAAACGGAAAAACTCAAACGGCTTCTTTTTTCAGCCAAGATTCCCAGTGAGTTTGCTCCGGCTCTGTGTAATTACTGGAGCAGGTAGGTGGGCAGACAGGCAGGCAGGCAGGCAGACACGGGGTGGAGCGGCGTCCCGTCACATCTTCATAGGTTTTATTCTTGTCTAGACAAGGGTAGAACAAAGATTATGGAAAAATAGAACAGAAGACAGACAGACAGACAGACAGACAGACAGACAGACAGACAGACAGACAGATAGACAGATAGATAGATAGATAGATAGATAGATAGATAGATAGATAGATAGATAGATAGATAGATAGATAGATAGATAGATAGATAGATAGATAGATAGATAGATAGATAGATAGATAGATAGATAGATAGATAGATAGATAGATAGATAGATTTAATTTTAATTTTAATTTTAATTTTAATTTTATTTCTTTTGGAGTTTTGGAAAGTGAGGTGTTTCGGCACTACATTTCCCATGAGCCTCTGCACGCACGGTGAAATTCTTGGACCGGTGCAAGAAGGACAAAGGTGAAAACATTTGCCAATGATGTTTTCATTCGGAGGTTTGAAGATGATCAGATAACGTCGTAGTCCCGACCACAAACGGAGATTGACCACTAAATAATAATAATAAGACAATAACTACAGAGACAAAATGATATATTTGTCGAAAATGGACTCATTAAAGGTGTATAGAAATGGCCGTTTGTTCCGTTTGTCGCACCGAGTTGTCACGAGCTGCAACACGACTTTACCCGTCGGATTTAGTTTAAATTTCGGTCGATACCAATCAAAAGGAAAATAATAATAAAAAGAACATCAGAATACAGTAAGACAATAAACAATAAATAAATCAAGGAAAATTTGAGTAGACAATAACTGTAAAGACAAAATGATTTGTCGTTATATTTGTCAAAAATGGACTTTTTACATTAACAAGTGGCTCAAATTCAGTTTTCTTTTCTGTACACCTTTAACAAGTGGGTAATGTAGATTCATCCACATGAGACTCTTTTAGAACCAAAAACAAACTCCTCGTTGTCCCTTTACAATTTGATAAAAAATTAAGGAAACTTTCTTTCTTCTTTATTAATCAAACATTACTTTATTCTGACTATTAAGTACAGGACAGTTAGACAAGTACAGAACAGGACAATTACAGGACAAACAAACAAAATGTGATGATATGATATTGTGTATTGAGCAGCCATATTGAGGGTTGGGGAATAATAGAGAATAGATAGAAGAGAGAACCAATTCATTTCAGTAACATCAGGCCAGAGGTTAAAGCCACTGGTTTTGCAGTGGCTTTAACCTCTTTCATTCTCTTTAAATGAGTTTGCAACAGCAACAACAACAACAACTTGAGTGTGAGGTCATGAGTGAGTGAGAGTGGGATGTGGCTGACTGACCTGTGTCTGTCACATCACCACAGGGAAAAAGGCTGTTGATTTATGTCTGACTGATTTTCCAGTCTTGGTGCTGAACAACTAACAGACTTGTTTATTCACACAAACACAAACAAACACACACACACCTTGATTGCCATATGTGTAGCCACCCCTGTCGAAGCTGTAGATGAATTTCGTTTAGCTGCAGACTCAGCTCCAACACTTACAAAAAAATGTGAACAACAGCAGTGGAAAAATAGGACAGAGGGTCGAAGGGAAAAAAAAACCAAACTCTGCCTGCTCTGGCCATATGCTGTACATCCAGCACTGTGAATAATTTAGTTGGGATGCATGTGGTGTCTCTGGAGAAGGCACCGAGAGCTGTTTAATGACTGTTTGTAAGAAGTGAGGGGCCGGATCCGTTGATACCAGAACATGCTGCTTCATTAGGAGTGGATGCAGGAAAGATTCCTCTCAAGATCCCCCACATTTACCTTCATTCTGCCTCAACTTTACAGGCTTTGAGACGTTTCCTGGACAGAAACAGTGCTCTCTGTGGTGGAAAGAGGTAAATACAGGATGCTGCTGCTGCTGCTGCTTCTCATTTCTGATTCATTTTTGACAGTGATGTGTCACTGTCTACAAACACAATTTCTAGTTTTTCATGTCTACATCAGATACAACCCACACATGGACCGCTATAATGTCAGGTGTTTTATGTAAGAAAACGTTGTTGCTGGCTGGATGTGACTATGGCATCAAGTGGGAGTGGAAGTGGGGATAGGGGTCACCTCACACTCTAAAAGCCTAACAAGTTAAAAGGTCATGTCATTAAGCCTCCCCTGTGGTCTCAAGCTGCCCATCAAAGAGCTTTAGAGAAAAACGAAGACAGTATCTTTTCAGGAGGCTCTCGAGAGTCTAATTAATGACTGCTCCTACTTATGATTGTATCATAAGAGCTAAGCTTCCATGGACTAAGTTGCATTCACTTGTCTTTTATGTGACCCTTGTCTTCCAAGTTCACTGACCTGACTTGATCCATGTCCATCCAACACCACCACCATCACACACACATTTAAAGGGATAGTTCAACATTTTGGCAAATTCGCTATAGTCATAGCAGTAGGTTTGTTACCTTTATTTGTCGGTGTAAGCTATTTTTAGAGCTGTCAGAGCTACACTATGGAGGCTAGTGGGATTTGTTGGTTTTCCTCATCAAACTCATCAAATACACAACTAAACTAAAACAACTCCAAAATGCTCTGTTGGACAAGTTGTGACCTGCACATTCACCACGCTATGACATCATAACAGAACGTTACGAGACAGAGTTGTTTTAGAGGACAAATACAGATAGTGCGTTCAAGACAACTCGGAAGTCGGGAATTTCCGAGTTGGGATTTCCGACTTCCGACATCATAGCGTTCACGCCGCAGGAACTCGGAAAAGAAGAAAACATGGATGCCAGAAAGAAGTTCGGTATATTGTGGCTCATGGCTGAATATGAGAAATTTATGCAGCAGCAAGTTATGTTTATTGTGGAGGCAAATGAAGAGGAGAGGACACGCCGCAGGTGAGTGTCTACATATACCTACCGTTATAACCTACCGTATTTCATATACTACAATGACACACACACAAAAATATGCATTAAACCCTTAACGAATAACTTAAAATTTACCGTTACCTTATCGTTTAAGATGAAGGCCGCCATGTTTTCTGTTGCGGTGACGTCAACTCGGAAAATCGGAGCTCTGAAATGATACCCGAGTTTCCGACTTGTAATTTCCGAGTTCGACGCCGTTCAATTCGTTTTTTACAACTCGGAGCTCGTTAATTCCCGACTTCCGAGTTGTCTTGAACGCACCAAGAGACTGCTTGATGAAAAAAATACTGTCCCTGGAGGCAACGCACATTAGCGTTTTTGCATAAATTTACCTCTAAAACAATTCTGTCTGGTAACGTTCTGTTATTATCTCATAGTGTGGTGAATGTGCAGGTCTAAACTTTGTCTACCAGAGTGTTGTTGGATTGTGTAGGCCTATGTAATAAATACTCTGATAAATTCATTATTTTCATGGTGAAGTTAAAATTCCCATACATAACCGTTTCATATAAGTAAGGTATTAAAATGTATAAATAATTTATGTTTAAAAGGAGTAACTTTAAAAATATCATTTAATGGAGTGTGAATGTCTTTTTAAAAAAGTTAAAAGTAATTCTTAACGTTACATTACATGCGTGAGTTCATGACCTGAATGTTTACACTTCCGGGGAGAGACCTGAGAGAGGAAGACGAAGAAGAAGGAGCAACGAGACTCCGGGACTGTCTCATGGACTGTCTGCGTTGTCAGTGTGGAGTTTATCAGTGAGTTACAGACTGTGAACTGTAGTTGAGCGACGTGCTCAGAGTTTGGGAGTCGGACTCTCCACTGCCGCTTGTGTTTTAGTGAATACGAGACGAGTCCGGCTAGCAGGAGCTAGGCTAACACCACCGGAGCTAGGCTAACACCGCCGAAGCTAGGCTAACACCACCGTCCTCGCTGAGGGGAAACACCGCCTGCATGGACGAGAGGAGCTTCGGTGAGTCGTCGACGGAGAGAGTCGTCGACGGAGGTCGCTTCGCTGCTGCCGAGGGAGACGGAGGTCTGCCGCTGTGAGCTGCCGGGGGCGGAGACGGTCGTAACCGGAACGAGCGAGCGTTTCATCAGCTGCGGTCTGGTCCGGCTGTCAACACCAACACACGTGAGTACAGGTATCAAAGGTTTCCCTCATGAGCTCCAACTAAAGCGCCAAAGAAAGTAGAAAAGTAGAAAGTAGAAAAATCTCTCTTTCAACAAAAAATGTTTGGATGTGTGTTTTCCTAAATTTCAATACATTTCCTGAAACTAAGATCATTGTGTTTGGGTTTATCCACCCCTTGTTACTGTAGAAACGGTTATGGGTGGCACTTCCGGTCAGCATTGGAAGTAGCAGTGAGCCATTAGCTAACAGCAATGGTTGCTAGCGGTCTTCATTACTGTTAGCGTTTATTTTAAAGTTTTCACATTGTTTTTTGTTTTCTTAGTTAATTCGGTACATGAGGCAATTCGTGTGGTGATAATAGATCGGTTATTGATCCATGGCGGTGAGCGCTCGTAATTAAAAAATCAGCTGGAGTGAAGAGCTAGCAGACAGCTCGTTGCCTCAACAACTGAAGCAACCAAGTAGCTAAATATGCATATCTTTGCTCACTTTTTTTAAGTTGTCCTCACAATGTTAGTAGGCAGTGGTATTATGATATAGTCTTGTTTGAGTTGTAAAAGGTGGTGTTTTATGTCTCTAACGCTCGCAGAAAGTGGATTGGAGCGAACTGTTAGCATGTAAACAAATGCGACTTCCGGTTCGCACTGGAAGTTGCGCCCATAATTCCCGTAAGGCATCATGGGGGCTAGGAATAAGGTGGATTGATTTGTGTTTTATTATTGAAGTATATTCCCTACAGTCTCCATTATTTGCAAGTGAGAATTATACAGGACCATAGACTGAAATGTAGGCCTATTATTCGAGATGTGTAAATCATTTGGGATTAGAGTTAAAGCTTCATCTTTATAACAAAGTGAGTTTTAATACACGAGCCGGTGGTAAAAGGGTTACATGCATTTGATGAGTTTGATGAGGGAAACTAAAAAATCCCTCTAGCCTCCGTAGTGTAGCTCTGAGCAGCTCTAAAAATAGCTTGCACCGACAAATAAAGGTAACGAATCTACTGCTATGACTATAGGAATTATGGCAATGGGCCAATTTGCCAATATGTTGAACTATCCCTTTAACACGCTAAAATGATAGTTCAACATTTTGTCAAATTGGCACATTGCCATAATCCCTGTAGTTTTAGGAGTACGGTAGGTTACCTTTAATTGTCGGTGAAAGTTATTTTTAACAGTTTTCATTTGGAGCTAACCAACTGCTGATCGGCGGGCGCTAACCCTGGGCGGAGGGATACGTGAGTTGGTTAGGTCCAAATAAAAACTGTGTTTTTCCTGCACTTTGAAGGGCTGGGAATAATTATATTATAGCAAACAATGGATCTGTGTATTTTTTTCAAGTAAAACCTCTTTTAGGACGTGAAAATAGGCCGTTTCTTTGGGTCCATTCACAGCACTGTATGTTGTAAATCTCTAGGCAGGGCTATTATGGGCTGGGGTTGCTATCGGGAGGAGTGCAGAGAGTCTTCTACTGCAATTAAAGTACTTAGGGGCTATTTGTAGATCATACAACCACACTTAAAACTATCCCTTTAACTCTGCCTTTCTGGAAAAAAAACGTATCTTGGCATTTACTCATTGGAGCTGATTACAGAAGAGAACTTAACCATTCTATCAAGTATACGGTGGGAGAGAGTGATCTCTGTATTGCACAGTCTGATGAGCCATAAAAGCGGCTTGCAGGAAGTCGTAATCATTTGGAAAAGGTCACAACCTTTTGATTCAGACACATAACAGGCGGTAGCAGGAGGAGTGAGGGGAGAAGAGAGGAGGGTGGGTGGGGGTTGGCACAGTGGGAGAGCCAAATTGGTGGCAAGATGCATGAATAAAGATGGAGCACCACCATCCACTGGCTGGTGTAGCATTGAGCCGAATAGAAATGCCAGAAGAGCAGAGATATTACACAGCGTGTTGCATTTAAATTGAACACTGGATGAACTTAAGGGGGAGAAAAGCAGCACAAGACTCCTCATCATGTCTGCAGGTGGTGCTGCCGGTGGAGGAGCTGCGTCCGCCGGGCAAAGCTGGGACTTGTCTTTATTTTATTTTATTTTTTTTAAGTTGAGGAGTTTTAGAACATCACTGATTTCCCTGGAGTTAAGATATTCATGAGATTCCACACAAGTGTCTCCAAGACAACATGTGACACAGTCAGCTGTACTGGTTTCAATTAAAGGAGTACATCTGGAGCAGCTCTCAGGGGTGTTCCCTCCTCAGTGTTCTTAATGGGGGGGTTGGTGGTGGGGGGGTAGGAGATATGTAAGAGTGTGAATCAGTGCTTCCCAGATTCACTGACCGAGACAGACCAGGCAGTGTGATGATCTCCTGTCAGGAAGCTCAATCTGGAAGTGGCCTCCTGGGAATAAATTCACAGGCTAATTTTAGTTTACAGTTGTATTGTTTTGCTTTTGTTATGACATATCTGTGTGTGTGATAACATTGTGTTGTCTTATTTTGCTTTACCGTTGTAAATAAAACATAACTGTGCGCATAATGCATGAGTCAACATAGTTCCTGACCGAGACAGGTGCACGGTATTTCCATGTTTCCCTCATCAAACTAAATACACAATCCAACAACTCCAAAACACTCTGGTAGACATGTTGTGACCTGCACATTCACCACGTTATGAAATAAGAATGGAATCACGAGACAGAGAGTTTGTTTTTTTAAGGTAAAAAAGTGACCGGAACTACATTTCAGACACGGCTACTGGGCGGAGTGATTTCAAATGCAAGTAGTTCTGAGTATTTGCTCCATGTGTCATGTGTAATGTTACATATACGTTATTATTTCATAACATGGTAAATGTGCATGTCACAAATTGTCCACAAGAGCGTTTTGGAGTTGTTGGATTGTGTATTTAGTTTGATGAGGGAAGCACAGAAATACCATCAGCCTCCGTTGTGTTAGCTGAGCAGCTCATGTCTCTGCACCGCTGATCTAAAAACAGCTTGCACCGACATTTAAAGGTAACAAACTTACTCCGGGATTATGGCAATGGGCCAATTTGCCAAATGTTGAACTATCTCTTTAAAAAAATCAATCAATATGTGAGCCTTTATTCAGAAAAGAGGACTGCAGGTGGCCCCGGTGCGAATCTTGCATCGGACAGCCCTTTCCTGCATGTCATTCCCCCTCTCTCTGCCTCAACACTTCCTGTCTCTCTCAACTGTACCGTCAGTAAAGTTACGGAAAGTCAAAAAATTATACACTAGGGATTATGTCAATAGGCAAATTTGCCAAAATGTTAAAATATCCCTTTAAAATATCTGGGCCTCCCTACAGCAACAAGTGTGGGTTTAAATGCACAGTTTAAGATGACAGGCTGGATGTAAATAAGATTCTGATGCAAAGTCATGATTGATGCATCATAACAAGTTGTCTAGATGGCTCCATGGCAGAGCATGCGGGAGTGCTGCTTAGATCCTGAACTTTTCAAACAGTGCATTTAGTCAGTGGAAGGAAGTTGAAAACTTTGATGATGTACAATGTTATTCACATTATTCTAAGAAGAAAAGGAATTCATTCATCAGTAACGCACGGTTTGATTGAACCTGAGCTGAACTTATGGTGGGCTTATGGTGGGCTTCAATGAAACACACATGAAACACACACACACCTGTTTGAAGCTCTGTGTCATATTATGGGAACACTAGTGATCATCATGGCACATCCAAAGATACAGGTTCAACCACAGTACATGGAGACATCCGCAGAAGGAGAGGTGAACGCTGTGTCAAAACACAACAACAGGCAGAGTCAGAGTGTGGAGAAGAAGTCCCAAAGTCCTGAGATTAAAGGAATAGTTCACCAAAAAATTAAATTCAGTAGATTTTATTCCTCCAAGTGCATCTGGAGACCCGGGAGGTGGGGTTCGTAATCCAATGAAATGGGAGTCAATAGCGCCTGACGCAAAAAGTCCATAAAACTACAAAAAAAACATGTAATATTCCTCCACACTGCTCGTCCGCTGCAATCCAAGTATCCTGACGGAATGTATTCCAGAGCTTTACTCAAAACAACGTCATTTAGGACATTTTTACAGCCTAAACACTCCTAATTGCGCTCTGACGTTCATGCACGTGCCCCAGGCAAACTAAGTTAAATTTTAGGCTGTGAAAATGTCCTAAATTATGTTGTTTTGAGTAAACTCTGGACTATATCCCTTCAGGACAATGGATTGCAGCGGACGAACAGCATGGAGGAATATAACAAGGTTTTAGTCCATAATGATTGAATTTCATTTTTTGGTGAATTACTCCTTTAAGTTCCACAGATCTCGAATCACTCACAGAGGCAGGAGACATATGGGGCAGTTATAATAGCCCCAGTGACATCACAGAGGAAGGAGAAGACTGAGGAGTACGTGGGGCTGAAGGAACAACCAGAACAATTAGTGAATCATATCTTTGTTGCTCCTCAACGTTCAGCCACATCCTCCTGCAGAGTTGACCTCAACACAGCTACTGCCTCTCCGTGAGAAATGTCCAGAAATCTGAAATGCATGCACCGCTTTCTCCAAAAACTTCCCTGTGACCTTTATTTCACCTTCAAAATAAAATCTGAAGTTACAAGCTACAATTTATTTTTCTGAGTTGAAGGCAAAGCCATGAAGTTCAGGAGCAAAGAAAGACCTGATATTCATCTAATGCCACCATGTCAAAAAAATGACGTGCACCGAGACGTCGGGGGCAGAGGGTGGGGGTAAAGTGAAGGTAAAAGAGGAAAGAGAGAGAGAGAGAGGGGGAGAGACAGACAGTAAGAGGACTAGACGCCTTGAACCAGAGAAGAGAGGAAATAATCTCCTCTGCTGTTGAGGATTTCACTATATTTCTGCTCCTCTGATAAAGCAGAGCTTCAGTTCATTATGTGACAGCAGCTCTGTGCTGTGCTGTAAGTAATTCATGATTTCAAGGATTAGAACCAGACAAGGAGGTCACTTTCCCACATTTTGGCTGGTGGAGCCAATCTCTATTCAGGTGATTATACAGGCCATCTGAGGCCGTCGCACTTAATAAGTAACCTTTTAACTTTCTCAGTCAAAGTTGACTTTTCTCTGGGTTTTTTTGTTGGCCGTCACTGCATCGCATTCCTGTCGTAACTCTGACGCAGGCTGCATCAAACTGATGTGCTGAATCCATTCGTTTGATTTCACAATTGACAACTTTCATCTGGGACAAACCAGGTCAGACGGTGCCGTGGAGTAACATGGTTACATTTCTGAGTTTCTATCAGCAGTTGGAGTTATGAAACGGCTTGTTCTGAAAGGCCTTCATACAGACAGACCATCACAGTAATGTAATCTACTGGGTATAAAGGCCTGGATGAGGCTTTCAGGGTCTTACTTTGACATTATTCCTCTGACTCTAGCAGTGTTTTTTACTGACAGTATGTAACAGAAAGTACTGGTTTGATGTGGCTGTACACATTTAAATCTGAATCCAGCCAAAGTTTCTTGCTTGACTGTATTTGTGCTTTCTGCATAATGGTGGGTTTTTGAATGCTTTTGCTGGGGGTCCCAGAATGGATCCCTGTGGGACCCCACATCACAGCACTTTTTATTTATTTATTTATTTGGTTCATTTCGGGCATGTCAATTAGTCATCATCACACATCATCTTAATCCAATAATGCAATACACATGACCGAAAGGGAAAGCGGGAGAAGCAAAAGCTGTCCCGCCCCCAATACTCTCATATTCATTTTTTCTTTGTCTTCTGCATGTTACATTTTGACATAACTTTTTTCCAGTATTTTCGAAACTTAACAATTTAACAATTTAACATAACACATTTTGTTACATGACATTTCTCAATTATTTTTAAAGGGACAGTATGGGACTTTACCGGCTTTTTATTGACAAAAATCAAATATCGCTTTCATAAATACGTATTTCAATGAAGTGGAATCGCGCCCGCATACAAACGAGCGCTTTCTCGTACCTTAGAATGAGTTGTTACAAGTCGTTACAAACATACAGGGGGGGGTTCACCGAACCTTCTCTGCCATGTTGAATCGCCATGTTTTACGTTCAGTGTCACCGTGACCGTAGTTAACCACAAACTCCGCTCACCACAGCTGGCCTCTCGGGGAGAAAGTTTTCCAGACAGCGCAGGTTTCGGTTAAAACTGTCACCACCGTGTAGGCTGGTGTGAGGAAGGACGGAGGCGCTGGTGTTGCCTTGCAGTCAGACACCTGAATGACGCCGTGAGCAACGCCGTCCAAACCAACTGGATGTTATTTTACTCGGAGAGAAAGACGGTCAGGTAAACAACACGGCGTTACCATGACAACATATTGTCACGCCTGTATTGTTTTGCCTCGTGCTGGCGGACCGTTTGTTTACATAGAGGCTTGTTTATCCTGTTACATGCAGCGTCTGTTGTTTTTCTGACCTCTGCCCGAGTTTACGTAAACGCAACAGCAAGAATACGTGCCGACATGCAACTGCACCGCTAGATGGGGGTAAATCTCACATACTGGGGCTTTAACATTTGACATTTTGATTAACATTTGACATTTTGATTAACATTTGACATTTTGACTTTACCCTGCTGTTGTCCTTCTGGGTCGAATTGGCCCAATCTGTTCCCTTCCTCCTTCTTTCCTTCTTTTTTCCCTTCATCCTTTCCACAATCCTTTTCCCCTTCCTTCCTTCCTTCCTTCCTTCCTTCCTTCCTTCCTTCCTTCCTTCCTTCCTTCCTTCCTTCCTTCCTACGTCCATCTGCTCCTTCCCTCCATTTTTCTTTCCTTCTTTTCCCCTTCCTTCCTTCCTTCCTTCCTTCCTTCCTTCCTTCCTTCCTTCCTTCCTTCCTTCCTTCCTTCCTTCCTTCCTTCCTTCCTTCCTTCCTTCCTTCCTTCTTGACCCAATTGACCCAATCTATTCAACTATCTTACCTTCATTTTTACCTTCCTATTTTCCTACCATCTCTCCCTTTGTCCTTTCTTCCTTCCGTCCTTCCCTCCTTCCTTCCTTCCTCCATCCATCTGCTCTTTCCCTCCATTTTTCTTTCCTTCTTTTCCCCTTCCTTCCCTCCATCCTTCCTTCCTTGACCCAAGAGGGTTAACCCTCAGGACAAAAGGAAGGAAGGGAGGAAGGAAGGAAGGGATAGATGAAGGATGAAGGGATAGATGAATGTAAGGAAGGAAGGATGAAGGGAAAGAAGGAAGGAAAGATAGATGGAGGAACAGATTGGGTCAAAAAAGAAGGGATGAAGGGAAGGAAAGAAGGGAGGGAGGCCAAAAGGATTGTGGAAAGAAGGAAGGGAGAAGGGAACGAAGGAGAGAACAGATATGTTCAAGAAGAAGGAAGGAGGAAGGGGAAAGGAAGATGGAGGTCAACTGGATGAAAAGAAGAAGTAAGGTCGAAGGGAAGGAAGGAAGGGAAAAAAGATGGAGGGAGAGAGCAGACTTGTTCAAGGAAGGAAGGAAAGAAGGAAGGATGGAGGAAGGGAACAGATTGGGTCAATTTGACCCAGAAGGACACCAGGAGGGTTGGTGGGATTTCCCTCTGAGATGATGCACACAGACACACACACTGCGTTATTCAGTCATTCTTTAATCACCCTGTCTGCTTTGTAAAACGCTGCCCATTATTCAGCATTAGCCTGTTATATGATTACAGCATCATAAACACAGGTTTTGAATTTCTCATTAAGCCGAGGTTCCAGAGGTTGTCGACATAATCACAGGGCAGAGCTGCTCTGTTCATTTTAGCTGTCATCACCGGTTTGGAGGCGGGTGGATGAGCCACTCCAACCACCGTGAAGAGTCAACGTGCGGTGGGCGGAGCTTGCTCCACTTTACTTACTTTTTGTTTTCACTTGCTCGAAGATTTCTCATTAAGAGTTGGAAATTAATTCTGCGATATTACCTGTGGTGCACCTGGGACTGTAACAGATATCTTGGACATGGTATGAGATCACACATAGTAATAAACTCTGACATGTAACCAGAGAGGAGTGTGATTTATATAAACATAATGTAAATGAAGTAAGTCGTTCAGTCAAGCTTGTCTCTTGAATGAGGCTGAGTTGTGTGTCTTGATGTCATCCGGCCTGTCTGCACTCAGCACTGCTGTCTTGGTGATGTTGTGTACTTGGGTCTCCATGGCCTCAGCCAGTGAGCTATTCTCGTCATCCATGGATTTTCTTGACAATGTGTCAGCCACTGGGATCTCTGTGTCTGCTTGAGAGTTGTGCTGTATCTCTGGAGCCTGATGTTGTGGTGGTGTGGGGGCGGGTGTCTGGAGGAGTGAAGTCTTATCGTGGCATGTGGTACGGTTCCACACCGATATGTTGCCCATATACTGTATGTATTGCGAAATCTCTTAAACCTGTAAAGGACAGCGTACAAGTCTTTCTTGACTCGGCCAGAGCTTTTCTCTGAGTTGTTGAGGAGCTCGTTGTGTTTGTTTGAGCCTCAAAGGGATAGTTCAACATTTCGGGAAATTGGACCACTGCCATAATCCCTATAGTCATAGCATTAGGTTCGTTTCCTTTAATTGTCGGTGCAAGCTATTTTTAGAATGGCAGAGCAGAGCCGTGAGCTGCTCAGAGCTACGCTACGGAGGCTCATGGGATTTCTTGGTTTCCCTCATCAAATTCATCAAATACACAATACAACAACTCCACAACGCTCTGGTGGACAAGTTGTGACCTGCACATTCACCACGCTATGAGATAATAACACAACGTTACCACACAGAGTTGTTTTAGAGGGAAATTCATGCAAAACCGCTGATGCTGATCTTGTGTGATCGTTGTCCCCAAGCCATTCTTCAATGACTCCACTTGTAGTGTCACTTCTGTGTTTTAGGGTCAAAGTAGATCAGCACTTCCTGGTTTAGTTGTGTTGGTCTCTTTACCTGCTGTAGTTCCTCCTTCCCTGTTTTGTCCCATGTTTGAACTCTGACTTGTTGTAGAAGGTGTTTGCCAGATTTTGGGCAAATCTAGCAAGTCAATTCATCATGCAGAGAATCATCCCCACCTCCGTCTCGTTATGAAACGGCGGCATGTCACGGATGGTTTTTGCCTTGAGGAGGTCTGATTTCAGTCCATTGGCTGTGGGCTCATGTCTGAAAAGCTCATTTCAGTGACTTTGTCTGTGTGTTAGCCTCAAACCTTCTCTCTCTGGTCCAGCTGAGCGTGGCTCTGAAGTTGCAGCCAAGTTTGACAATTATGGCGTGTCCATGATGTGTCTCGATGCCAAAAGCCTTAGAAAATACAAAATATATTTACAAATATGGTGTTGAAAGTCAGTGTTTTCAGTCCTGTAAGATTATGTTTGAGGCTAGTTTAGCTTGTTAGCATGATGCCATGTTATGTGGCACCAAAAAAATGAGCTGCTGTGTACAGTAAGAGACTCCAGGCCACTGATATTTATGATAGTAAATATTGTATTACATAGGACAAGTTGATTATAAGTAAGTCTGTGTGTGCAGGAAGGAATCGGACCTGGCTGCATCAACCTCCTTTTCCAGCATTAGCTCTGGTCCGTGGCTATAAGCAGCTTTTCTCCTACTTTAGGAGAGTTGGTGGTTAATTCAACATGGTCCCTCACATTTCATTTCAACTATTTGCATAAGAAGTTGATTGAGCTCTGTGACTAAACACTGACATGATCTCACCACTGCATTTTCTCATAAAAGTTGAACCTGGCTAATACGACGCTGTAGCTTTCAGAGTGAGTTGTGTTTTTAACAGTTTAGGACCAAGCTTTGTTAGATTCTGTGTGTTGCTTATTCCGTGTCCTTTGTTCCCAACCCACGGCTGGAGAAAGCCATCTAACTCTATGTACTCAGCTAGATAAAATAACTTCTGATCAACAAGAGATATTTTAGCTTACCCAATCTAATTCAGTGGACATAAATAATATATTTACAGGCTACATATTTTACATTTGTCCATTAAACATAATACATTTAAGTTCAATTTATTCAAATAGGTTTTCATCCAATTTATTTTATACTCATAATTCTAGTTTGTCAACCCAACATATTTTTGTTATTTCCTTTATTCACCAATATTCATTCAACATTTTGTTGCCACCTCTGCCTTTATGCAATACAGCAGGCTTGCAATACTTTCTCTCTCTTTTATTTGTAGTGTTTACAGCATAATAATTGAACCATATAAGACTTTCTGCTGTCAACTTTTATTTTAATATTGTTGAGGGAATATCCTGAAATGTACTTGAATGGACAAAAAAAAGTCCATTGCAGCATTAACAATTCTGCTATTTTCTAACAGATAACCATTTTATTCACATTCAGCATCCAGATCAATGTTTGGTTCATTCATACAGTTTGTTCTTGAGCATCTGTTGGTTGAGAGTCTGCCAGCATCCAGTTGAAGGAAGAGTTCCTTAGGATAACAGAGGTTCAGTGCATACTGTATATTAAACACATGCAGAACTAAAGCATGCTTCATCATGTGGACAGTGGCTTTGCTTGTCTCTACGACAGTATTTCACCTTTCTTCTAAACCTCAGATAAGAGCAAAGAGGTTCTGGGTCTTTTTGTGTTGCTCCACACCCAGCTCTCACTTTCAACCTGTTTTCCATCACTTATTGAATAGATGTGGCGCTTTGTCCTCACACCAAGGTCTCCTGCTGCTGCACTGAAGCTGTAGTCGTGTCCCTCGCTTGTAAATTACATCAGAAAAAAGTGACTGCCAAATGTAAATGTGAATGTAGCCGGTTGATGTATAATTATTAGTCAAACAGCTTTCAGACAGTGAGTGGTTCCTCTGGCTGGCTCCATTGTTTTCACTATAAACACGGCAGCAGCTGCTCTCTTTTCTCGCCGCCGCTGCTCTTGTGAATACTCACAGCTGTTTGCTGCTGCATTCAGAGTCTGTGATGGTTCAACTTTTTCAGCTCGCCCTGTGACCATGGCAACGACGACAGATATCGCCCAGAGGAGGAGGACACAGCGGCTGATTTACTGGTATTTAAGTTCCCTGAATTATTCACCCCTTCACCAGCATGGGAGCAACGTCGGCTTCACAGTCTGTTTATCTAGCGCGGGACATGCTGTATTAATCTCACTTCCTCAGTTTTAGCTGCAATCTGTGATATTTACCTGCTCGATGAGACTACACCTGCTGAATACAGCACAGCTCCATTACTGCAGCAGTTCACTTTCTGAAGAGCATCTCAGGTTATTGAGATTCATGGAAACAGCTTCATAAGATGGAGTTTACAATCACATACTCCAGAAGCTTTAAACATACAAAAAATCAAAACAAATTCCATATTGTTTTAAGGTGGATGTGCATTTTTTAATGGTTACAAAGCAGGTCTAGGTTTTATATAAATACTATGAAATGATCAACACCTCAGTCCACAGAGAACTGTACACAGCCTGTATTTAGAAACAATGAAAACTGAAAACGAGCTATGAGGACTTCAGTAACATTACAGTGTTTCCCCTAGAATATTTTTTAGGCCCGGTGGTACCCACAGAAAAACCCTGAAAAGACGACGTGCGTGGGGCACGCACCCCCAATATTGAATATAAAAGGAGGCCCACATCAGGGTCCAACGTTGCCCCATCTAATGCTATTTCACATTATTTGATAGCAGTTACGCCCTCCATGCCTGAACAGGTGAGCCACCTGTTTAATGCCTGATCACAGTTGAAATTTTGAACTGAAGGGCCTTTCATGGCCAAAAACATAAACCTGGACAACATTTTAACAGATAGCTGGCTCCAGTCATATTTTACATTCACATGCTGCAGTGGACAGTGGACAATTTAGTTTAAGTAGGCTATTAACCCAGTATCTAAAAAAAAATAAGATGAAAATGTTGGCCTTCTGAAAAGTCCATCTATATGCTCTCAATACTTGGTTGGGGCCCAGACCTCCATGTTATTCCAGTTTATTGAGACGCCCCTGTAAAACTCAAGGATGTGGGACATTGAAACAACAGTGACAGGGAAACAGCCAGTCATCTAACAGCTGTGTCGTTTGGTTGAAGCACCGTCTCCACGTGTGTTTATTGACAACAGGGTTAACCTGGATTTAGCTTTCATAAATACACATTTCACATTTCCCGAGTCTGAAACAGCGGCGGTGGCCTGATTTCACTGAAACGCTCCGTGAAATCGCTGATTAAATACCGGTAGACGAGCCGCTAGATGGGGGGAATTCCTGTCTCACCTGGAGCACCTTTGCAGTGACCCAGTTCATCCCAATGACAGAGCCTTTTTTCATATGTCAATCCCTCCTCTCACTCTCTTCCCTCCTCTCCCAGTCTCTCATGATGACATGTCTGTGTTTTTCCCCTTTTTTCACGGCGCCGTAGTCTTTCTTGCTTATTCAAACTTCAACATCCCATAATATGCTCGCACACTCGCATCATATAGGCAGCGAAGCAGGTAACTCACGTTGCAAAACAGCGCTGCACAGAGCCTCCTAAACAGAATTTATTATTGATTTCTGAATGAATGGATGTGTCGCTTATTTTTGCTATATTATTATTTTATTTTTTTTTCCCTGGCGACAGCTGCCTGGCAGTGCCCGCCAGCTGTTGTCACTGCATTATGATGTCACAACAGGGCAGTCATTGCTGTCAATCATGCCCCATGTCCTGCCCACCTGGACCCACCATCCTAACTTTCCAGGATTTGTTTTTTTTTTAATGAGTGTTTTACCAGAAATCTGATATATTTTTATTGGTTCTCAGAAAACAGTCAGCCAATCAGAAGCCTCCTCTCTTCTGATTGGCTGACACTGGCCTCCAGAAAGAAGCGTGAGAGAGAGAATGTAAAATTATGTTTCTTTGGCTTTTTATTGCCTTGCTCAACAGGGAATGGTGAGGCAGAGAGGGGGAATGACATGGAAAGCGCCGCCCGATGCGGAGTTGGAGCCGAGGCCGCCTGCAGTGAGGACTGTAGCCTCAACATGGGGCGGCAGCTCCACCAAGTGAGCTAAACACCGTCCCAGTTAGATGTTTTTTTGTTCTTAAAGCTCCAGTGTGTAACTTATTTGGCTTTTTATCAGCAAAAATCAAATATTGCTTTCATAAATACACATTTCACATTTCTTTTGTCTGTCTGACGTCTGCCTGATTTCACCTGAACGCAACATCAAGAATACGTTCAGATATGCAACTGCACCGCTAGATGGGGGGAATTCCTACATACTATACCTTTAAGAGCACAAGTGTCATCTTCTAATGGATCAACACTATATTTTCATATGAAATAGAGTAGAGTATGATCATGTTCACATACTGTCAAACAGTAGTTTCATGATGACATGTCAGTGTAATGGCTGATACGGATTCTCTTCTCTTTCTTGTCTTATTCATCTTTTATTCAGAAAAGATCGTGACTAGCTCAGTGAACTTGTGACAGAGCAAAGTCTCTTTTTTTAGACAAGTAACCCTCATAATTGCAGAGAGACAGCTTCTCAGCAGGAGTCTACCTGTGTAGGAGCCCTCCTCATCTATCCACTTCATTTTTTTCCCCTGACAGCTGCAGCAGTGTCGAAGCTGTTGTCAGTGTTCTTTTGTCTGTCGACATCTTGCAACAGAGACTTATTGAAAGGAAACCTACTTACTGTTGAATTATGTTTTTATTTTTTATTGCTCCCAAGCCTGTTTGATACAGTGGCCCTGAGGGCTCAACACACTGCAGATGAGGAGAACACAATGGATTTACACAAACTACAAACAACTTCATCCTCATCCGTCATCCTCTTCATCAATTTGAAACTGCAAGTACTCGTAACACATTTAAAGAGTTTCCACAGGACCCTTCAAGTGGTGACCCTGACTGACATCTGCCAGCAGGACGGGGAAGTAATACTACATCCACATGACTACATTTTTTTTGGTTAGAACTAATCTCTCTTGTACAAATGAGTATTAGGGCCAGCCCCCCCCCAAAAAAAATCCAGTACAAGGAAAAAAAAGTCAGGGAAAAAAAAAAAAAATAGGGCACAAGAAAAAAAAAGTCAGGTAAAAAAAAAAAAAAAGTTAGGTAAAAAAAAAAAAAAAAATCCGGCACAGGAAAAAAAAATCCAGCCAAAAAAAGAAAGAAAAGAAATCCGGTACAAGAAAAAAAAAAAAGTCAGGTAAAAAGAAAAAAAAAATCTGGACAAAAAAATAAGTCAGGTTAAAAAAAAAAAAAATCCTGCACAAAAAAAAAAGAAATCCAGTACAAGAAAAAAAAAGTTAGGTAAAAAAAAAAAAAAAAAAAATCCGGCACAGGAGAAAAAAAATCCAGCCAAAAACATAAAAATAAAAGAAATCCGGTAAAAGGAAAAAAAAGTCAGGTTAAAAAAAAAAAAGTTAGGTAAAAAAAATCCGGCACAGGAAAAAAAAATCGAGCCAAAAAAATAAAATTCCGGCACAGGAAAAAAAAATCCAGCCCAAAAAAAAAAATAAAAGAAATCCGGTACAAGAAAAAAAAAAAAAATTCATGTAAAAAAAAAAAAAATCCGGCACAAAAAAAAAAAAGTCAGGTAAAAAAAAAAAAAGTCAGGTTTAAAAAAAAAAAAAAAAAAGCTGCTCAAAAGAAAAAAATCCAGTACAAGAAAAAAAAAGTTAGGTTAAAAAAAAAAAAAAAATCCGGCACAGGAGAAAAAAAATCCAGTCCAAAAAAAAAAAAAGAAAAGAAATCCGGTACAAAAAAAATAAAAGTCAGGTAAAAAAAAAAAATCCGGCACAAAAAAAATAAAAGTCAGGTAAAAAGAAAAAAAGTCAAGTACAAAAAAAAAATCTGGCACGAGAAAAAAAAAAGTTAGGTAAAAAAAAAAAAAAAAATCCAGCCAGAAAAAAAAAGAAAAGAAAACTCGTACAAGAAAAAAAAAGTCAGGTTAAAAAAAAAAAAAAAGTCAGGTAAAAAGTAAAAAAAAATTCTGGTACAAGAAAAAAAAATCCAGCCAAATAAAAAATCCAGTACAAGAAAAAAAAAGTTAGGTAAAAAAAAAAGGGCTGTGGGAAAATAAGGCTGTGGGAACATAGGCATGGACCCGTGGTAGCTGCAGCTGGATCATGTGTTTCACTTCTGCTCAGCTCCCAGTGGATGTGTCCATGTTTGTGCACTCATGAAACCCTGGGTCAGTGTGATGTATGTGTAGCTCCAGGCCATGTGTGTATGTGCATGTGCGTGTGTGCAGGTCTGGAGGTGTGATGGCAGCTGGGATACCCTGTCTCCTAGCTCAACAACCCTTCACTGATGTTACTCTTGTTTAAAACATAACAGAATCCACCCACCACCACTACCACCACCTCACACACGCAAGTGCACATACACACACTAATCTCACCCACATTTCCATGGTTAGGAAAGCTATTATGTCCCCTTCACAGTCTAACAATTGGTTTGAAAGGTCACACTATATGGCAGACAAACTAATACTTGTCTAAATATTAATTTGATGCATGAGGCAGAACCAGGAGTGATTCAGCAGCACATTAAATTTGGTATTTAAATGTTTTGATTGAGCTGCACATTACTCAGCCTATAAGCTCAGTGTGCCAGAAACCCCACTGAGGCGTCACTGTGGCATTTTAACAGGAAAGAGACTTTAGATAAGGAACAAGTCTAGGAAGGATTTTAAATACATAATACGTGAGATAATAGGATTCCTGCAAAGACTC
The DNA here is from genome assembly GCA_030347415.2 of Decapterus maruadsi. Lineage (NCBI taxonomy): Eukaryota > Metazoa > Chordata > Actinopteri > Carangiformes > Carangidae > Decapterus > Decapterus maruadsi. Next base: position 34,216,596 of record CM064900.1, read on the forward strand.
TGTTTCCAGGTTTATATTTGGAAGCGTGTGATGGAGGCAGCAGGAGGTTAACTCCCCAAAATCCTTTGTGTGCTGCCTCCATGTTTAGCAGTGCATGATGGGGGATTTGAGTGAGGACAGAGAACCAGTGGCACGACGACCAACTGGATTTACTTTATTTTAGTTTAGTACTGATGCAGAGTTGATCCTTCTTATGCACCATTGTTTTCATGAACTGAGCAAAAACATTTTTAGACACAACTTCTAAAAATATACACTCATCTCCCAGAATGTGAAGATGACATATTAAAATATAAGCAAATAGAATAACCGAGATGAAACACAAAACATATCAGGACAGAAGACAAGACATTTAAAACATACAAAAACATAACAATACCAGAATTTAAAGGTGACAAGGATAAACTGAAACTAGGTAGGTAAAGTAAGATGTAGTTATGGTTTTAAATGGTCCTATTGATAAAAGTGAGGTAAGTTTCAAGTGATTTTGCAGTGTTGCAGGTTGTAGGTGCACAGTAAGTTTGGTGTTAAGAGAGATAACCTGCAGTCTGTTTGATGTGGTTTGGGCATCTGGTAAGGATGCATAGGGCATCGCCTCCCTAGGAAGGTGTTCCTGGCATTCCCAGCTGCAAAGAGGTCATGGCTGCCCCACAAAGTGGAGAGATGGTGTCACTAGGAATGCCTCAGGATCCCCCAGTCAGAGCCAGTCGCTGTTGCCTGGGAAAGGGAAGTTGATCTGCAGCCCCCACTCCCTGACTTGGATAAGAGGGTGAAGATGGATGGATGGATGTTGTCTAATTAGCCTATGAAGGGGTGGTCAACTCAGTTCAAGCCTATGCAGGAATTATTATTATTTTTTTTTTTAAAGATATTTTACTTTCATTTTGGAACTTGACTAGCAGTCTTACACATAAAGCTGGCATATGAACCTATTTTAATTTACCATTTCTTTTTTTTAAAAACATGTTTATTGTAGGGCTGTCAGAATTAACGCGTTAATCGCGATGCGATTAATTACAAACAATAACGCGTTAAGTTTTTTTAATCGTTGTTAATCGCGGCTCATTTTGTCATCTGACTGCTGGACTGGAAGGCTGGACTGTGGCACCTCCAGTCCAGCAGGTGGCGGTCGAAGAATGAGAGCGGAGCACAGAGGCAGTCCTACCTAGTTTTCATGCAAACAAACTAATGCCACTGCCACCACAGTTGTTAAATTTAATCAATGAGACCAACATTAATCTCCTACAAAGAGTTTAACCAGCCGGCAGTAAACCTCTGAAAGGATAAACTGAAACTAGGGAATGGCGATAAATGCTAATTAGCCTGTCTATGAGATTTTTATACGTTTTAAGCTTGAACTTTTATGATAGTTGTGAGTTGTGTTTGTTTTGAGCGTTGTTTCAAACTATGGGTTTGATTGAACTACTTCGGTGTGTGTGTGCATGTGGGTGCTTGCTGTGACTCTGGAGCTGGAGCTGTGTGTGTCTGGAGCCCAGTTCAGGGGCTGCAGCCTGAACTTATCTTAGCTCGCCGTCTGTGAAGCTAACTTAGCGTAGCTCGCCATTGCCTGTCCTGATCAGCTGATGTGTGGCCAAAACCTGGCATCTTGCTTCTCATTCAACCAAACATTAGTAGCACGCCACTTCTCACATTCTCAGCCGTCCTAAAGCACTCACAATAGTGTCATGGAGTTGTCCCTGCTGCGCTGCGGTCCCCGCTGCGCCCCCCCCCCCCTTATATTAGATATTAGTGTATATTTTTAATAGAGATTAATCGCGCGTTAACTACGGGAAAAATGCGATTAATCGCGATTAGAAAAATTAATCGTTTGACAGCCCTAGTTTATTGACATTTTGCTTAAGCTATACAGAGAGTACATTAAAGCAGAAGTAAGTGATATATTTGTGTTAATATAAGTCTTAAATAGTTATATCTTCCGACAGCAATCACTTACATAGAGTGTTTGGACCAAAACACGGGTCTGTCAGTCACTCTGCTCTGCTCTGAGATGGAAAACATTTATCGTATCCTACAGTTTTTATCCAATGAGGAGAGAGAACGGTGCAGGGCTGTGTGTGCCAGCCAAGGAACGCCGTGAATGTGGCAGGGGAATTACTGTTATTATTTTTTTTTCCGAAGATACCAGTTCGATCTGGTTCAGTTCACCGGTGGAACTTGACTGTTATAGTGACTTTCACCGGTAAAACAGGTCGGAGAAACACTATGGGTTGCCTGGAATTTATCAAAGTCGTAAGTTGTGACTTGAAGCTGTAATTTACGATTTCAAAAGCCTGCCTGGAACGCAGCATTAGCGAAAACGACCGGATCGCTTACTTCTGCTTTAACATACACAAACTTCAACAACCCCACCCACCAAGGATCTCATCCAACAAGATCCACAGAGAGAAAAAATGTGAAAAATAAATGAGTAAATGGAAAATAAGAATACATATAGCCATACAATCAAACACACAGTGCAACACCATTAAAAAAAAGAAAAAGAAAGATGCACAGACAACAGAGCCACAGCACTCAGACGATTACTGAGTTAATTGAGCATTTCTAATTTAAACTTCCACTTCACTGTGAACCCTCACATTTAACAGTGTTATAAGGCAAGGCAGTTTTATTTGTATAACCAATTTTTACAAACAGTTTGTCTTAAAGGGCTTCACATGGCATCATAACAACATCCTCTGTCCTTAGACCCTCACATCCACTGAGGAAAACCTCCATGGAAAACCCTTTTTAACAGGGAAAATTTGGGGAAAGCTCAGGGTGAGCAACAGAGGAGGGATCCCTCAGCCAGGACGGGGCAGATGTGATATAGATGAATGTGTAATAGACTGAATGTGTAGCAGGAAACAGCCCCACGCTGAGGTTCTTACTCTAAACAGACGGAGTTGAAGCTTGGACTGAATGAGCTGCCTCACAGCACACCCAACTGTACAAACACGTCTATAAATAGTCTTCTCCTGGCATACGTGTCTGACTGAACCATTTACACCAGTAATGAGGGCTGTCAAGCATTTCACTGCAATCTCACCTGAATGGGACTCAACACGTTATGACATCAGAGCTCAGAGGTTTACACCGTATTCTCCACTGAGCAGGAAGCCACAGACGGAGCAGAGTTCAGCTTTGGTTACATTTCACATCTATTAACACGGTGCTTACTTTACTGCTGGGTTACGTGTCCTTGGACGTGCGCACACACACATGCACACACACACACACACACACACACACACACACACACACACACACACACACACACACACACACACACACACACACACACACACCAGGGCAGAGATGAGTTTCCAGTTTGTCCTTGTGTAGAGCAGCGGTAACGGTCAGCAGCAGGGCTTCAGGTTGGTTGTGTTGGCTTAGAGTAAACGACCTCCTGCTCCAAGTGTGAAACAAACAACTGTTCTGCACTGATGGTCCAGTCACGGAGGTTAACGTTAGTTAGCTAGTAGGCTAGCTAACCATAGATATGGGGGACAGCAATGAAGACTGGACCTCCACGATACACTGGTGTCTGCCTCCTCCTGTAGTATTTACAAATACAAATACCACAGGATACCTCCTCTGCTGTGGTATTTGTAGCATTTACAAGTATTTGTAGTATTTACAAATACTACTACAGGAGCCTGTCTGTCACTCTGCCAGCTGCTGTCATGGAGCCGTAAGTCGCTTGTCGCTTTGTTGTGGTACGTGGTCAAGCCTCTGCAGTTTTTTGGGGAGAAAAGAAAAAAGTTGTACGGTTAGTAGCCCATAATTACGAACATTATTAGGGCCAGCCAAAAAATAATAATAAAACCCACCCCCCCCCCCCCCCCCCCCAAAAAAAAATCTGACACAAGAAAAAAAAAAAGTCAAAAATCCATTTTTTTAACTTACTTTTTTTCCCTTGTGCCTTATTATTATTTTTTTACCTGACTTTTTTTTTCCTTTTCCCTGTCCCAGTTTTTTTTGCCTGCTTCTTTCCCTTGCGCCGGACTTTTTTTGGGGGGGAGCTAATACTAATACTAATACTTAGTTTCACGCAGTGGTTCATTCAGAAAATGAATGAATAAATAAAGGCATATGTGTTGTCAGCAGGAAAGTAATGGATTGCCTACTCCGAGTAGGGAATGAGTCTTTGCCCCAAGTGAAGGAATTCAAGTATCTCAGGGCCTTGTTCACGAGTCAGGGGTCACTGGAGGGCAAGATTGGCCGGAGAATCAGCTCCTACCCTGAAAGTGAGCTGAAACAGAAGGTAAAGCTCTCTACCTACTGGTCAGTCTTCATTCCTACCCTCATCTATGGTCGTGAGCGATGGGTCATCATGACCAGAAGAACGAGGTCATGGATACAAGCAGATAAAATCGGAGGAGACCTGCTTCTCCTTTTGGTGGAAAGGAACCAGTAGAGGTGGTTTGGGGATGGACAGATGGATGGATGGATAGATTGACAGATGGATGGATGGATGGATGGATAGATTGACAGATGGATGGATGGATGGGTGTGGTGTTTGGCTCTAAGTGGCTGCAAGACTCTGCTTGTAGTTCATAGCTGTTGCTTGTGTCAGCTCTTTATGCCTGTGCCGTAATCAGACAGGATTAATGTTGGAGTAAAGAGATGCAGAATAAATTTTTCATTGTGCTCCACAGTAATTGGAAGAACTGGTACAAACATTACAGCAGCCCATTTACTTCATCCTGCTCTGTGCACTGTAAATACGCCCGCTCTTTATGGTAATGTGTGTTTCCCAGATGCTGAATTCACTTCTTGCTTAAATTATGTTGAATGTACTTGAAGGAGAATGTAAACAGTTTGGATAAGGTTCCATTTACCCAGCATGCAATAGGAGAACATAAAGTAAAGGAAAGACCTCGTGCAGCACCTGGAAGAGAAAAAACACCAAGTACAGATTATATTTGGACATGAACACAGTTTGAGTAACTGTCTATGATTAAGTTCCTACCTACATTAGTTTGTCCCTCATTTCTGAATTATTATTGTCGCAGTTACTAATGAGAGATTTTAATTTAGTCTCTATTATTAATGAGAGCTTTGATGGTGTTTTGGCTGCAAATTCAGGACACCATTGAAAATCTTTAACAAATTAGAGCTGAAACATAATGAATGCATATTGTATTTAATGGCTTGACATAATTTAATGAAAGTTGAGAATCATCATATGCTCTCCAACGAACTGAACACATACAGACGGACCGCTGTGAACGGCCGTCTCCTTGTCCACACCTGCAGCCCGTCAGTAACAGCAGCCGGCGTCTGTGCTGTCAGTGTCACACAGGATGTATCCGGACGGCGCCGGTGTAAACTAGATGAGTTCTGTCAGTGCTCTCAGACCAACCTCTGTGGTCGCACCTGGAAACGGGAGCGAGGCTCCTCCTGACGGCGTCAGCCTCAGTTAGTTCAGCAGGCAGCAGCAACAGAAGGGCTCCAGAGATTAGTCATTCGTTCTCTTATGTGTGGTGTTGGAGTGTCATTTTTGCACCTTAATTGGCCCATGACTCATGATGACATGGCACAAATATGTATCTAGAAAATTCTGCAAATAGCCATAACCCCTATAGTCATAGGAGTAGGTTCGTTACCTTTAATTGTCGGTGCAAGCTATTTTTAGAATGGCGGAGCAGAGCCATGAGTTGCTCAGAGCTACGCTACGGAGGCTAATGGGATTTCTTAATTTCCCACATTAAACTCATCAAATACACAATCCAACAACTCCACAACGCTGTCAAGTTGTGACCTGCACATTTACATTTTATGATATAATAACAGAACGTTACGAGACAGAGTTGTTTTAGAGGCAAATGCAGAAACTGCTTGCCGAAAAACTGCCCCTGAAGGCAACGCACGTCAGCGGTTTTGCATGAATTTACCTCGAAAACAACTCTGTCTCAAAACATCAAACCGACACTAACACACATTAAGTCCATGAGTGATGATTAAGCAGGATTTATTTTAGTTTCTTTTTTAGGAAAATCCTACAGACTACCTTTAAGAAAAAGAAGAACAGAAAAATGTAAAACATAGCACCAGAATTTAATCTATTTTCCAATATAGATGTGCAGAGAAATAATGTAGAAATAGAAGATTAGTGCAGTGTGCATGACAGCTGCACAGGTAAATCAGGAAATTGCCATCACACTGCACTTCCTGCCTTACATGTCTTTTCCACACTGGGGACATGTCATGACTTGTACCTTCAGGAGCTGTGTGCTCTCTTGCTCTCATGGTACCAACCTTGATGTACGTCAGGTTCAAGAGTGTGGCCCTTGCCGCTTGTAGCCACATCATCAGAAAAGCTCCTCGCTGACGGCCTGAGCAGCACCTCAGGGGAGACAGTCAGGAAAAATAAAGCAGGACAGGCTGTCAGAGGAACAGCAGCAGAACAGAAATGCAAAGAGCTGCAAAGCACACTTTTAGGAGAACCTGTGGTTTTTCTTTCTGATCATTTCCTTTTGGCAGCTGAACAGCTCTGTCACTCAAACTCAAATGCATAATTGATGGGCAATCCATCACTGAGAATAGCTGGTGCTGCTCTTTAATGAACCCCGCTCATGTTCATGCGATGTGAGTTCAGCTGCCTGTCATCCTTCACTTTCTGTGGACTGTGTTTACGTTCCTCGACTGAGTGGGTTTGATGATGTGCAGCTTCTCAGGTTTTTACCCAGATAATCTTGACTTCACCGGTTATCATTCATCTTTACCAGCACTGCTTTGACAGTATCTCTCCGTATGGTGTCTGTGGCCCACTTTATGTGTCAGTATTTAGGCTACGGGGAGTGAACGGCTGGCCAAACACGGGCACAGTCGGCCCAGAAACGGATGTGTAGCATATTTAAAGATATAGAAGCTGTGGAGATGTGGGTCAGTGATGGGTGGTGACGATGATGATGATGATGATGATGAGAACTAGGGACAGCATTTTCTGGTTAGGCTCAAAGATGGCTTCACAACATTTCAGAAAGCATGAAAGAACAAGTGGCAGGAACATATTTATTAATCAATGGGAAATGAAGTGCTGATGTGCAGTAGTCAGAATTTCAGAAGAAGGTAATCATTTACTATAATACCTGGCTAGTTTTATTCCCAAAAGGAAAAAAAAGAAAAGAAACTTAACCCCCACACCCCACCAACGTATTATGCTAGTAGCCACTGAGCTGCTAGCCCATGGGCTACCAGTAGGGCCTATATGGATCCTGGGTGCGAGCCACATATGGGGCCACATGGAGCCCAAGTGTCAGACAATGAGGGGCTGTGGTGTCAGGATGTAGAGTGTGTTGTTCACAAATTAAGAGGCTTGGTAGTTTAAAGGGATAGTTCACCCAAAATTTAAATTTCACTCATTATCTACTCACCCTCATGTCGACTAAGAGCTGTGAGAATTTTCAGAGTCCTCCGTTCCTGCTCTGAGTTACGGGGGGGTCCACGCAGCAGAATTTGTCCATATAATGGTTGTCAATGGACACCAGGTTTCTTTGTCCAAAAAACACACCAAAAAACATCCAAATACCTCCATACTGCTCGTCTGTAATGTCCCTCTTGTATTGAAGCCCCGACATGAGAAATTGTTCTGCCGGTCAGTACAAATCACGTGAGAATTGCACAGACACAGGAAGAGTAGTGAACCAAGACACTGGGAGCTTCCGTCACAAACAAGCTTAAAATATAGACTTAATTATTTTTTTTCAGAACAATTTCTCATGTCGGGGCTTCAATACAAGAGGGACATTACAGACGAGCAGTATGGAGGTATTTGGATGTTTGTTGGTGTGTCTTTTCGGAACGAAGAAAAGTGGTATCCATTCACAACCATTATATGGACAAATCCTGCTGCGTGGACCCTCCGTAACTCAGAGAAGGAACGGAGGACTCTGAAAATTCTCACAGCTCTTAGTCGACATGAGGGGGAGGAGATAATGAGTGAAATTTGAATTTTGGGTGAACTATCCCTTTAATCCTGAGGTCCACCAGTCCACACATTGTATGAAGGTGTCCTTGGGCTCTGTGACATTACCCACAGTTTTGAAGCTCTGAGTTGTTGTTTTTTTGGTTTGTTTCAAACTGTTCCTGTCTGACTCTGACTACGGGGCAGATAAACATCACATTTTATCTGTTCAATGTGCTTCATAAATATCATAAATTGATTTGTTGATATTGATCAGTGCTGGAGAATCTCCAGTATTTTCTATAACCTTGGAAAAGTAGTTCTCTGTTCTTTCTTGTCTGACTTTGATGGCCTCTTCACATACAGCACATTACAGAGACCTGCTCTGTTTTCGTTCAGCTGCCTGATTTCCTTAATCTCAGAAGTTCTCCTTCATGCCACGGCCAGACTGCACAATCAAGCAAATTTCAAGCCCAATTTAGACGTGTCTCCTGCTTCCTCCGCAGTCCAAACACATGCACGCTCGGTTGATTGGCAACTCTAAATTGCCTGTAGGCATGAATTTGAGTCTGTGAGCTTGTTGGTCTCTATATGTCAGCCCCCATGTCAGCTGAGATTAGCTCCAGCCCCCTGAAACCCCTGCATGGATAAGTGGTGTAGACGATGGATGGCGGGATGGACGGATTTTGATGTCGCCGGCTGATTGTAGAGGTGGCTGACAGAATGCTGTGATCAGAGGAAAACTGGTGTTTGAATATAATGATCTCTTCAAAGACACAATCATTGAAGCTGAGCAACCTGTTGGATATCTAGCATGCTTGTGTACTAAGATCCAACACCTTTGGAGTCATATAGACAGTCAGTATGTTTACATGGCGAATTATTGCCTTAATCCGACTATAACTGGACAACTGAAGCGCATGTAAACGCCTAACTCCGATTAAGACACCTAGATAATGCAATTGGAATTAGATTTTCTCCGTCATGTACACGCCCTAGTCGGAGTGTAACTGGACAATGCATTGTGCGCATGCTCCACAACCGTAGAGACGGCACAAAGTGGAGCAGAGAAGCTGCACGAACCCGGCAAAGTAAAGAAAAAAACCCAACGTCAGCGCCCATTCAATGCATTTCACACAGCGTGACCAGGAAGAGGGTTTTATTTTTTTAAAAAAAGAGAGAGAGAGAGGAAAAAAGGAAGCCTGTATCCTATTCTCAGCGTGAATCCGGTCCAGACTGGCACATCTGGTCGGGAACTGCAGTTGAGAATTTATTATTAAGCTCACTAAGTTGTTTATATTCAGTTTTTTAGGAGGTGACAGAAAAGTCAACAGGACAGGCCGCGTATAGACCGAATCGCCTTGTTGTTTACATTCCACTTCCGGGTAGAAAACCAACAGTAGTAACAAACGAGAGTTTAGCTAGGCTATCATATTTTTCACACCCTATCACCGTTTAGACAAATCTGAAATCATTGAAGAAACATTACTATTTCTGTGTGTGTGTTTCGTGTTGCTATGTGTTGTATTTATTCCGTTTTTACCGGAGTTACGGTGTCTACAAAGCATCAGTGGCTGCAGCTGACAGGGACAGCTAACGGCAGGAGCCAAGCTAACAGCAGTAGCTAAGCTAACATCAGGACGTCAGCTGTTAAAACCCTCCCGTTGTCGGACACGACATGAAACTACTCCAGTAGCTCAGTCATGTTGGAACTCAGATATCTGCTGGAGAAAATATGTTTTCATGGACCGTTCATTGAGTCACTTATTAAAGTTAAACAGGTAGCTAACGGTTAGCCCGGCTAATCCATGATAACCATGTCTAATTACAAAAATGTGCACACTGTTTGTCCAGTCATTGGTTTTATAGACTTTACAAACATCAGATTAGTCTAAACGGCGATATATTTACATGAAAAAATGCAAAACTCTCGTCCGTCGCTATTGTTCGAATGCTGGTTTTATACCCGGAAGTAGTTGTAAACAACAAGGCGATTCGTCCTATTAACCCGCTGAAACAACGGGTGACGCTGCAGGAGGGGGCGGAGCCTGTCAGTTATTCTATTTTATTTTCTCAGTTGCATGTAAATTGAAACAGGGACAGAAGTCAGATTAGACGCCAAAATGTAAGTTTGAGCATACAGTAGCTTGGTTAAGCTCTGCATGTAAACGTACTGACTGAAAAAGATGGTTTGACGACTGGAACATTGATGTGTACAACTGATAATTCTGATTTGACATTCAAATGATGTCTGTTCACCTGAGTCAGTGTCATTACACAGAGGAAAGCAGCTGCAGCGCCGCCTCCTCTCCTGTTCGTGTGACTGACGGAGAGAAATGGTGTTTGAGATAAAGACATGTTGCAAGAGGGAGTCGATCAAACAATCAGAGTGCATAACAATCCATATATTACACATCAGAGGATTACGGCTCCTTGACAGATCTGTCAGTCACAGTTAGATTCTCAGTCCTGGCCGTTCTTACAGTCAGTATTCAGACTGTATTGGAAATATCAGGTGTGGAGTTCCCAATGTTTCTCCTTGTCTTCAGCTGAGCAGTGGTTTGGAGAGATTTCCATCCATCCATCCTGATATGTGAGACCAAGCAGAGTGTATTTATAGTTAAATATAATTAAATGCATGTTGTTGCACAATTATAATTTCTATCTAATTATCATTCAACTTTCTCTGTTTGCATTTTTCCAAGTGCAGCTGGATTCGTTCCACTTTTCCAAGGTCTGGATGGTTTCTCCTTCACATCTGTCCTCGACCTCATGTTTTCCATGGGGGCTGACGATGAGAAGCGCTTAGAGAGGAGATGATTTAGAGTTTTTTTTTTTACTGCAGCCTCATATATTTTTGCCTTTTTCTCCTTACTCAGCTGATCTCCTCCTGTACCTCAGTGATCCCATGTGCCAGACTATAGAACGGTCCACGCACTCTCCGTCTCACCTCCAGCGAACGTGCGTCACCCCTCAACCCTCATTGCAAATGCCTTTTTTTTTTAAAAACAGCAAGTAAAATACCATTGTATGAGGAAATAAATTGGTTAATTTCCAAGATTTTGAGAGGTCAGTACCATGTATCTCAGATGAAACAGAGCATCGTAAAAAAAGACAAAACCATTAACAGTCAGAACAATAAGTTTTTATTATAGTATTCTTCCAGTCAACACCTGCTCCCACAATGCGCCTTGAACCTGAAGCTATTTACAGACTCCTACAGTGCTGCAGCTCACACCTCCTGTGCTGAAGGAAGATCCAGTGCAGTGAACAGTACAGGATGTCTGCTCGCTGCTGGGTTCAGAATCTCTCTTCATTATAGATGGTGGTCTAAAATAAATCATTTAGTATAATGAGATTAAGGATGGAGAAGTAAAACCAGGAAATCCACTTCAGGCTCCGACCCAGGGATCCAGAGGAGCACAGTTTTGTGAGGGGGGTTTTTGGACGAACGGTTGCAGAGACCGTAACCCTTATGTAAACTGTCGGCTGTGAGGTCATCGCAGCGCGTTGCTTTGGCCACAGACTGACCTAGAGTGATGCACAGTCATCCAAATGGCTGCTGGGATTGAAATAATCATACATTGCACTAAAAATCATAAACATAAATTAGGTTTAAGTTAAAATCAGTGGCATTACTACACATTATTGTTCCTTATCTGGCCCAAAATGCATTAAAAAAAACATTTTCAAATTACAAAAGAGAGTAAGAGACAGTAAAATAATGTGCCAAAACCTTCTTATAAGAAATCTGTGACGTGATTGATTAGAATAAAAACATATATAAAACACAAAATCTTTACAAACTATAAATACTCAAAACATATTTGCAAAGACAGCAGGAATTATCTTTCTGACAGGTTTTCAAGTTCAATAATGTGTTAACACCCACAATTCAGTCGTAAGCAGCCTTCCAACATTGTTTATGAGTCATTTATTTCCTGTTGAGGTACAACAACCTGTAACGCGCTCTGATTAGCTGATTGTTCCTGAATCACTGAACCAATCAAGGATATTAAAGTTTAGACGTGTGCCTGTGTGTCCGTTTCTGTTGTATTCTCATAAAGATATGAAGGAGACAGAGTATAAGTATATGTCTCAAACTAATGGAGTCCAATACAAGAGCATCACAATAACAAAGTGATTCTGTAGAGACATAAAATAAACAGTGAGGAGGCCAGAATAACGTTTACTGAGCTGTATGGAAGATGATTGGTCTGAGCATGAGGCTGGTCTTGACATACTGTTATATCTCTCTTATTATCTCTGCATTTGCACTCATGTGGTGGGCGCCCCCCCCTCCCCTCCCAGGTCATCCAGATAGCATTTCTTCATTTGTGTGATATGAGCTTAAAGATTTTACATCCTCAGGAGGGAACAATGGGCTTGGGGGAGCGTGACAGACAGGCCAGAGATGAGACTAATACAACACAATGTTGGGATTTATTGACGCTGAGAACGATGTCCAAGGCCACCTGCCTCATTTTCTAACTGAGGGCTACTACTTTTCTTTTGAGGCCAAACTATGGGTTGCCAGGCAACAACGAGAGGAATGGGACCGGGTGAGCTAAGTCTGGCTACGTCAGTGTTTGTGCTTTAAGGCAATTTTAAAGGGATAGTTCAACATTTTGGCGAATGGGCCCATCGCCATGATCCCTATAGTTTTAGGAGTAGATTTGTTATCTTTAATTGGTGCAAGCTATTTTTAGAACGGCAGAGCAGAGCCGTGAGCTGCTCAGAGCTACGCTACAGAGGCTCATGGGATTTCTTGGTTTCCCTCATCAAATACACAATCCAACAACTCCAAAACGCTCTGGTGGACAAGTTGTGACCTGCACATTCACCACGCTATGAGATAATAACACAACGTTACCACACAGAGTTGTTTTAGAGGGAAATTCATGCAAAACTACACTGAGGCGTATTCCCATCGGGGCAGTTTTTCGGCAAGCAGTTTCTGCATTTCTCTCTAAAACAACTCTGTGTGGTAACGTTGTGTTATTATCTCATAGCGTGGTGAATGTGCAGGTCACAACTTGTCCACCAGAGCGTTGTGGAGTTGTTGGATTGTGTATTTGATGAGTTTGATGAGGGAAACCAAGAAAAATCCCATGAGCCTCCATAGCGTAGCTCTGAGCAGCTCACCGCCCTGCTCCGCCGTTCTAAAAATAGCTTGCAGCGACAATTAAAGGTTACGAACCTACTGCTATGACTATAGGGATTATGGCAATGGGCCAATTTGACAAAATGTTGAACTATCCCTTTAAGGAGAGTGCAGCGATGGATGGATGGAGCAACCTGCTCTTCAAGGGATGCTTCTCTGTGCAGTATGTGCAGTGTGAAAGGAGGTGGGGTGGGGGTGGGGGTGGTTATGCCTTCTCTAGTCTACAGTCATGCAGAACTTTAAATATTCACTTGAAAGAAAAGAGGGCGGAGCAGGTGAACGACGTCCTGTCGGCTGGTTGGACTAAAGAGAGATGACGAGAGGGCGGCGACATTCAAGTGACTTCCTGGGTCACGCCTTTCTAAGTGACTATAGGCTGATGTCATCAGTACATTCAGTTGGGCTGAGTAGTTATCCTGTGTCTGCGTCCTACGTAGAAGTAAGTCTATATTTCTAACTAAAGCACTTCAATATACTCCTATTTAGAAAAAGTGTCGCACAAATTGTGTTACTTAAAATGCTTGCTTTCGTTATTGTTAAAGATAAATTCTCACATTCAACCGGATAATTCATCAAAAAATAACTTTGATCAAAATACACTGTACAGTAATAATACGAAAAATAAAAATATCGTACGTTGGCTACATCAACAAATCCAGTTGAATTCAGAGATCCAAACCAAAGAGCTTCCGACTGTCCCACACGGTTTATGACGATACAATCGACTACAACTGTTAAAACAATAGATATACAGTAGATATTATGCACTTGCTGAGTTCATCTCTATTGCACACGAGGAGCCGTCAGCCGTCCTACCCAGGTTTATATCGGCAGGAAAGACCACCAGGAGGAAAATACTGTATTAAAAACAGAAAACATCAAACTGACCAGGGTGGAGTCCTGAACGTGTTCACGACGCTGCCGGTGGATCTGCTGCACAACCCCCCCCCCCTCGCTGCATCCTGGAACTCTCATGATTTCATGGTGCAGATGGGAACGACGATGACCAGGATGACGGTGCAGGTGGCGGCGGCGATCAGCGCTCCGATCTTACAGGCCTTCGCCCTCCGGAACTCCGCCTCCTTCCTCTTGAGCAGGGAGTCGTATCCCGGTGTGTAGATGTCCTCCATCCAGTATTCCAGGTTGTTGGGATTCAGAGACTCCTGGGTCTGCAACACACACACACACACACACACACACACACAGGTCAGAGAAAAGATGCACATCTATCTATCTATCGCTCTATCCTTCTATCTATTGTTTTATCTATCTATCGTTCTATCTATTGTTCTATCTATCTATCGTTCTATCATTCTATCTATCTATCTATCTATCTATCTATCTATCTATCTATTGTTCTATCTATCTATCTATCATTCTATCTATCGTTCTATCTATTGTTCTTTCTATCTATCGTTCTATCTATTGTTCTTTCTGTCTATCTATCTATCGTTCTATCTATTGTTCTTTCTATCATTCTATCTATCGTTCCATCTATCGTTCTATCTATCTATTGTTCTTTCTATCTATCGTTCTAGCTATTGTTCTTTCTGTCTATCTATCTATCGCTCTATCGTTCTATCTATCTATTGTTTTATCGATCTATCGTTCTATCATTCTATCTATCTATCTATCTATCGTTCTATCTATCTATCATTCTATCGTTCTATCTATATATTGTTCTTTCTATCTATCTGTCTATCATTCTATCTATCTTTCTATCTAGATATTTATCTCTCGTTCTATCGTTCTATCTATCTATCGTTCTATCATTCTATCTATCTATCGTTCTATCAATCCATCTATCTATCTATCTATCTATCTATCTATCTATCTATCTATCTATCTATCTATCTATCTATCTATCTATCTATCTATCTATCTATCTATCTATCTATCTATCTATCTATCTATCTATCGACAGATGCTTTGAAAGAAAAGTAAATGATGTAACAACAACCGGCCATTTCTAAAAAGTAAACAAAGAGCAGATGGCGAGAGACTGTGAGCGGAGCCAGCGGAGGGATGAAAGGAGTCAGGGTGACCCGGCAACACTGACCCCCCCCCTCCCCCTCCCTCCCCCCCACAGCACAACCCGGGACAACGGAGGATGCTAAACTCTTCCTGAGCTGAACCTGCAATCATGTGTGTGTGTGTTGGTCTTTGTTAATGCGTTGAGGGGTGGAGGGTATTTTTGCCTTTATTGGACAGGGACAGTGAAGAGTGAACAGGAAATGAGGCGAGAGATCAGGGATAACATCCAACAAACAATAACGGTTCCCACAAAGGACTAAACCAAGGACACACTCACACTCTCAATGATCAGGAATTTGCTTTTCAAATTAAAAGCCAAGGCTGACGACGGTACAGTACGTGTGTAGACTGTTCTGGCTGTTACAGCATCTCCAAGTCAATACGCTGTAGTTACCATTTTGTTCTTGAGGTGCAGAGTGGGAGCAACACTGTGTGGATGTGATGAGAACATAGTTACTGCAGGACTCGATAGCCACAAAAGAAAACTGGCTCTGCTTCCCAGATTGATTTTGTTTTTCCAATCTGCTCCGTAATGGCTCTGCTGAATACAGCGCAGCACACACATTCTTCATCGTGAGGCTTCGGACTCACCGCGTATTGATATTTTAACCGACTCCTATATACTATACTATAAAAGAAGAAGAAGAAGACACACGTTCCACATTAATATGATAGATTATCAACTGGTTCAGTAGATACATGCAGCTCATCCACTCATTGGTCGGTGCTTATGCTTCTGTAACTGGGGGAACATCTCGTCTATCACAGGCCTGACAGCCATTCACTCTCTACTCAGAGCTAACCTCTATGGACTGTCAATTTCACTATCAGGAAGGAAAAAAAGTCAGCAGGAGTGAATTCCAGTTCCACCCTCGGCCCTCGCCCTTCGTTTTGCACGTTCACGTTAAGGTGTGTTGTCCTGGTTCTGGTTCAGACGAGGGTTCGGGGGAAGTGGTAGCGCTATCTCGCCCTTCAAACGGAGATTTTTCAGAGGCACACTTCAAACCGAGGGCTATGACAAGTTTCCCAGAATGCATCTTGCAGCAACCGGCAGCTGTTGTATTTCTCACTGTAGTGCTATTACGTCATTTTGTTACGTTTTAATATTTTTCATGCAAGAAAGCAGCTGTTTAGATCTCCAATGTATATTTTTTGGGCATTTTTGCCTTTATGGATAGTACAGTTGAGACAGACAGGAAAGGGGGAGGCAGAGAGAGAGGGAATTTCAATGGCGCCTGAGATTCGTTTGGGGTGCCTGATCAATGTTTTTCAGAGAAGTGAAGCTCCACGGTGGAGCAGATCAACTCCAGGCTGCACTTGAAAATAAGAAATTCTGTTCTTAATTTGCTTGCCTGGTTAAATAAAGGTTACACAAAATAAAATAACGGCTCGTCACAGAGACACCACCCCGTCCGGAGAGCTGGTCAGCCGGCCAACCTCCGTCTTCATCCTGGGAGAAAAGAAATTGCTAATTAACTTACCCGCAGGTTTTTAAAGGTTTTTAGGAGATAAATGCTGGTTGCATTAGTTGTGTGTATTGGACAGAGGAGCAGCGCTGCCTGGGGCTCTGGAGCCTAATGTTACGTACATAAATCACCACATGTACATCAATAACTAAATGTTTTACAACGAACCGATCAGTCTGCAAGTTTTATTTTATTTTATTAAGTTAACATGGTTCTGAATACAGGATTTCTGGCAAAAGCATGTCACATCTGTTTATGAATGAATGCAATGGTCTTTATTTCAAACATGATGTCGGTCTGACAGGGTTGTGCTGATGGGGTGTAAGCTATCGTGTGAAAATAATAAATGTTATATGTACTGGCAACATAACTGTGAACCACAGCCTGCTGTGACTGATGCATAATGAGGTCGCACCAAAGTTACACTGCTATAAATTGCAGCACTGGTCACGCAGCATGTTTCCTCCATGTTGCGCTCATTAAGAACTCATAAGAGCAGATTTCTGTCATTTAAACAACTCAGAATTACACTGTAAAACTTTAATTTAAAATAAATGTAACTGTAAACAGACAACAAATTAAAGAAAATAATGGGCTCTCGTAGAGAATGTGCTGAGTCTTGGTTCAGTTTGGGATGGACTTTTTTGGGCCCAATTTAAGCTCTAATAGAAGCAAGGCCATGTAGTAAAAAACAATGTTTTCCAAAACCAACAAATGTCAACTTATTCTCGTTGCAGTAACACAAAACTTTGGACAGAAAAACATACACTTTAGTATCAAAATGATACAGTCTTTTCTCCAGCACATCATTAAAGTCCAGACAAGCTCTGGATCAATCGCCAGTATTGATAAAGACCTGGAGCGATGCTGACTCATCATCGCTCTCAGTTCAGTTTTACTCTAATTCTCCACATGTGGGAAAACTAATAGTAGATAAAATACAGGGCTCGCTCGTTTTAAAAGTTATGTAACAGCTGGTGCTGAATCAAGTGACAGGAAGCTGCAGCACAGGTCGACTGTAGAGCTGTAATCAGGCGCAAACAGACCAATGTTTCAACGCTACTGCGTCTTCATCAGAGTCAAACATTGATCGAACAATGGCAGTTAAATACACACATCCTGAAACCACACACTCTCATTGGTGAATGAGGATGTGGAGCAATGAACCAATCCTGTTGAAGCATCCGCACAGAATAATGAACCAATAATAAAACAAAAATACGATAAAATTGAACATGCCAACAACCTGAAGGTCTGTTGACAACATCTCTCTCCACCTCTAGGTTTTTACAGATGTGGTCACTGAACCTACGCTTCAGATTCTTCTGACTCTTGTAATTAACTGGGAATTGTGGGTCATTTAAACTGTATCATATCAAACATAAATGTAAATATTTTGTTTTGTCATAAGCAGACATCCATGCAAAATAATGCAATTTAAAAACATGACATTTCAACAGATTTATTCGTGAACAGAACTCTATCAAGTTTTAATTATTGCATTAACAATCAATTATTTTAAACCGTTGCTTCAACAAACTACAACTTGAGGTTCCAGGCAACCTGTAGCTCGTGTTGTTTTACCGTCCTGTTGTCTGTGAAAGTCACTAAACGACCACTCGGAAGTTCCGACCCGTGAACTCGATAATCAAACTGTAAACTTGGAAAATCAATAAAAACTCACCATTTTTTTCTCAGGCAGCTTTGGTCCTCGTGCTACGTCAACTCATTTGCAAGCCCTTCATGACATTCTCTCTCCTCATTGGATAAACAATCCCACAAAAAGTTTTCTTTACAGCAGAGTCAGATAAGAGACTCCTGGGAAACACTCCATGTAAGTGATTGCTGACGGAAAATAGGACTATTTAGGACTTATATTAACAAAAACATTCTGCTGATATCTGCTTTAATTATTGCATTAACAATCAATTATTTTATTGAACAACAACATGAATGTTGAGGAGTAAAATATTACATATTATTAATGTCACTTCTGATGCTGCAGTCTGGGATATGGCCATGTCTTGCAGAGACTCCTTTCCCTCCAGACTTTTTTCCTTTTGCTTTGAGAGGTTGGTTTGTTTGTCCTTCACATTCTTCACAACTTGCTTCGCCCTCTTGTACAGGATAGTGTGTCCATTGTCTTCAGTGCAACGGCGTCTTTCAGGAGCAGATTAAATGGTTGTTATAGCAGGTCTCCTCCACGTGTGCCCAGACAACCGTCATGTCTGCTGCATCGTCAGTGACGAGGACGAAAACCTTCTCTGGTCCGAGGCCGTTGACGACCGCCTTCAGCTCATCAGCGATGTCGGGGCCGGTGTGTCTGTTGTCCTTTGTGTCTGTGCTCTTGTAGAACACAGGCTGAGAGGTGGTGACAGTGTAGTTGACCACCCATCGGAGGTGACTCGGCTTTGACAATGGTTTGCTTGACCTTTGTTTGTTTGTTGCACCAGATGTCAATTTAATCGATGAAAGCCGATACAGTACGTCACCATAACAACATATTGTCACGTGTGTATCGTTGTTTTGCAACAGCACCACTAGGTGGGAGTCATTCCTACGCAATGTCCCTTTAAAACATACTCTTACCGCTACTGCAAATTATGATTTTACTGCATCATCCTGACAGTCAGATCCAGTAGATCCAGTATAAACAAGTGAGTGTAATCAGATATATTTTCACATACAGTGACTGAGCACAACGTACCAGACATCTATCCTAGGGAGGACTCGGTGGAGGATTTAATAAAGGCTGCTGATTCTGGATCAGGTCTTGTTTTATCTCTCAAACATGCAGAGGAGGAGCAGAACAACAGCTGCTTGGTGGCTTCAGTGGGAGAAAGAGAGAGATTTTTTTTGTTTAACGCACAACAGAAATGATGAAAGAGGAAAGAGGCAGCTGAACCGAAGGCTCTGACAAGAGGTGGGATGGCGAGAATCCACAGACATTAATTACATATCGGCAAACGGCGCATGGAAGCAGCTCATGAACTGTGGTGCATACAGTAAAAAAACACATTATTAGCAGCAGATTATGTTGGATTCACAGTTCAGGCCAGAGCTGCACACACAGACACACACATCTAAACTATACCATGACAAGTCAGCTTGGCACAGTGACAATTTTGTGCCAAAAGTCCGCGCTGAAAGCTCGCCAACTCCAACCCGGTCTAGTCTTGGCGCATTAAGGCGATTGGCCAGTCACATGTGATGTCAGATCAAAGGCGGTTAAACTCAACCTGACTGAATTAACACTGAAATTGTGATGCAAACTAACAAAAAACTAACTAAACTAAACTCCTTTTAAAACTAAAGCTTTAAAGGGATAGTTCAACATTTTGGCGAATTGGCCCATTGCCATAATCCCTATAGTTTTAGCAGTAGGTTAATTACCTTTAATTGTCAGTGCAAGCTGTTTTGAGATCGGCGAGGCAGAGTCGCAAGCGGCTCGGTATTTTTGCGTTTCCATCATCAAACTAAATACACAATCCAACAACTCCAAAACGCTCTCATGGACAAGTTGTGACCTGCACAAGTTTTGGATTGTGTATTTGACGAAATGTCCCTTTAAGTTTGGCTTTACCACAACTATGAAAGCTACAGAAACCATGTGAACTATTTAATAATTTAAGTAATGTATTAGATAAGATACAGAGTATTAAAGGTATTAAAGGATCCTTATTTGTATTAATTACTGTAAGTCTTGTGACAAAATAAACAACAAATACACACATGCACATGGTAATGACAACAGCTGCTCTGAGTGTGCACCCCCCCCCCCCCCCCCACTGAGGATATAATGATAATGATTCTGAGACAGGTGTGAGCAGCACTTGTCTCATTTTCCCTGATTGTCTTTCTTCATGAATAAACAGTGTCTTTGACTTTTACATTAGATCAACAACGCTGAGGGTCGGGCCGTCTGTATTTTCATAATAATACATCAAAATGATGTTTGCAGCAGCATCTTGGTTCTCCTACAGTATAAAGACCGCCCCCAGTCTCCCCTTGTGTGTGTGTGTGTGTGTGCAGGTAGGCAGAGTAATAACAAAAGCCAGACCTATATGAAAGTGTCAGATGATTTTAAAATATGAAAAAAGATACGGAAAAATACAGAAGATGAGGAGACTTGATCTGAGAAATGTGGCACTTCATCTTAATCAGCTGTTCTCCCAGGATTCTGAGTTTGTGGGATTTGATTGAGGCGAAGCGTCCGATCGTGGAGCTCAGCGGCGCTGCAGCCTGAATAAAGAATAATAGGCTACTGCCTCTATTACCCCTCATGCCTTGATGAAAAAAATAAAAATAATTTTAACTACAAGATTTATATTTTAAACTGCAATGAATTTATTAAAGATCCCAAGAATTCCAAAGATTCAAAAAAAGGGGATCTTGTTTACTTCATTAATCGTGCACCACTAACTATGCACTAAAATGTATTATTCTAAGAATAAATTTGACTGATTTGGGGGCATTATCACTTTTTACAAATGTTACATTGTTACCTTTGCTGACAAGATTTGTGTTTTGAATTTTAAAACAACATTGCGGAGTTTATCGGCCTTAAAGGGATAGTTCTCAAATTCCTTTCTTTTCAATTCAATTTTATTTAAAAAGAGTTACGTTGCCATCTGATCCACCAGATTATAGCTTTGAGCAGCATCTGCATTTGTCCATATAATGGTTGTGAATGGATACCAACTTTTATTCGTCCAAAAAGACACACCAAAAAACATCCAAATACCTCCATACTGCTCGTCTGTAATGTCCCTCTTGTATTGAAGCCCCGACATGAGAAATTGTTCCAAAAAAATTAAATAAGTCTATATTTTAAAGGAGTCATCACCCGGAAATCGCAATTTCTCTTGTTAAAACATGCATATTGGTGTTTGACCTCAGTTGAAACTTGCCTGAAAAGCTGGAGTTTGAAAGTGGCACGATATTTTGATTCTGCTCCTACGGTGACCTCACCGTGGAGGCTACTGGCTCTGTCCTTCCTGCGGCGAATCAACGCGCGCCTCATTACATATTATACAATGCACATCCGGACCAGTCAAAACCTCGCGCGTAATCTCGCGTGATAAAGTCGCGGTACGAAAAAGGGTCAGAACAAGCTCAATGTTTGATTACATTTTTTTTTTTCTAATAAGTTTTACGAATTGATCCAAAGCGATCCAAGGGGGACTCCTTTAAGCTTGGTGAGAAGCAGTTTTGTGACGTTGGGCCATGTGATGACTGGGATTTGGGGTTCTTATAGCATAGGCTACTTGTGTTCAGCCTTTCTTTAAGTTACATTTCTTTTTGTGCGGCAGTGAAAGGTCTTCTGGCTGAAAACATCTTTGAAAACATTGTCTTTTTTGATGATCCCCTTTAGGTCGGGGGAACCAGGACCAGGTGAGCATCAGTTCTTTAAATCTGCACTGTGACATTGTTGCTCAAAACACCGGCCGACCATGCATCTATTATGTATGCGGATAACTGCACTAGTGGGAACATTTAAGCTTATAGTTTGTTAATGTTACAGCAGAGAGCAGAGCTCAGGCATGAGGAGGACGGACTGAATCCTTGAATCCTGATTGGACGGTGGTCAGGCATCGGCTAGTGGCCAAAGGAAGTGTTGGTTTCGATCCAGGATGCTGATGGTCTGGTGCAAGATGTAATGACAGTGACAATTATGCACACACACACCTACTGTAATCAAACCAACACAATCCAAAAAAACAACAACACACAATCACAGAAACTAGGAACAGCTACAAAATAAACATAAAAATGACCATTAAGGTTTTGTGCTGTGATGGCTTCAGTGTCTGCTTGGTATATTTTCTGTAATAATGGTGATTGTTTCACAGAACAAGAGGCACCTGTCTCCAACTCAAAGCCAGAGGTTAATTACTGTCCCTCCAAGCTGAAAATTAGAAACCCATGTTGACAAGCTGAATGTGTAGACGTGTGTGTGTGTTTGTCACTGGCACAGATGCACTCTAATTACATTTGTGTGAGTGTGAAGTAATCATACGTAGAGTATGAAGCCGCCACAATCTGCAGCATCTCCCACCATCTCACTGTTTCACAATCTCCCGTTTGCCGTCGGCGCGTGTGAATAAAAACAGGAATACGTCGGTGATCGTTATGAAGCCGTGAGTGTCAGCGCTCCTGTTAGTATCGACAAGCAGAGCTGAAATGTTCAGCACGTCAATCTAACGTTAATCATTCTGTAATCAACGTCTGCATCGTAGATCTAAGTCATTATGATACACAACACTCCCTCTGAATAATTAGCCTCTAAAACCCGCTGGCCCATAAATACGCTGGTAGTGAGTAGTGAATCACTGTTGTGGTGATACATGACTTTAGAGCTCCCCTTGTTTTCTGCTATTTTTAGTATCCTGCAGTTTGACTTCTCAGCCAGCTACCCCGCTCCTCTATCTCTCTGTTCTCTCTCACCCTTTCTAACTTCCTCCTGATTACAACTTGGCATCTGCTACTGTACAATATTGTGTGTTTATGTAAGTGGAGCCACTTGCCATATGTTGACGCTCCTATCACAGCACAGTTCCCTTCATACCGTGTGGACTAACGGCCACTGTGTGTCAGGTTTAGGGAGAATGTGGGCCCAAATGCAGACACCAAACTCAAAGTGACAGGCAACAAAAAGGTATTTATTATGCAATGAAGAACACAATAAGGGGTCGACAAAGTCCAATGTAAAATAGCAAAGTGTGAACAAAAAAAGGGGTCAGTGGGCCGAAGTCCCGGAAGAACACAAGGAGTCACAAAGTTCAACAGAAAATAACAAAGAACACAAAAGCCCAAGAAAATAGAAAATCACTGTTGAACAACAGCAGGCAGGAACACAGAGCATGTAAACAGAGTATAAACACAGACGAGACAAAAGTAGAACAGTAGTCTGGGGCCGGTGACTCGCTGTTTTGGTAGGAAACGGAACCAGGGCGAGAGACACAGGCCTTTCCGTCAAAATAAAAGCACCAAGCTAATAAAATGCACGACATCGTCTGAAAGTAAGTAACAATCGACACCTCCTGCATCAGAACCAGCGTTCACCTGCCAGCGCTTACGTTAGAGCAAGAGCCATAAAACAGGTAAAAAGCTGTTACTAAAAGCTACTTACCACTGTAGTTCTGTTAAAGGGCCAACGAGGAGTTTCTATTCGGTTATAAAACAGTCTCACGTTAATGTGGATGAATCTACGCTACCCGCACTTGTTAATGTCATTTTTCTTAAATTTTCTCTAATTATTTTCTCATGTGAGAAAGTAACCATTTAGATCCGCAATATGCGTTTAGTTCATCTAAATTAATGAATGGAAACATGTCCGTCTTGCTGGAGGAATTCGACGGAGGCCGGCCAAAACCCTCGTGTCCCTTTAATACGTCATCCCGGGGATTTTCTAATGTGAAAACAAACCAATCAAGATATTAAAAATAACGCAGGTCTTTGAGGCGATCGGCCGGCCAACCTGCGTCGTCATCCCGGGGGAGAAAACAAGCCAATCAACTTAAATGCAGGTCTTTAGAGGTTTAGGAGATAAATGTTGGTCTCATTGATTAAATCTGAAATTGTGGTAGTAGCATGAGTTTGTTTGAATGTAAAATGAAGCTTCATGTGTGAACTGGACGGCAGAACAGCACCACCTTGTGGATCTGCACAGATATCACCACATTTACATCAATAAATACATGTTTTACAATGAACCGATCAGCCTGCATTACATTTTATCTTGTTTTATAAGTTCTATAACATGGTAACGATACGGAGAAAAGACACTTTGCTAATCTAAACCATTTTGGGTTTGGGTTGAAGGTTAGGGGCGCATTGCATTGTGGGATAAAGTACGCAATGTAGATCAGTTTAGATGCATAATGGAGATTTTTTCCGACTCTCAGACTTTTTCCGAATTTCGCATACTGCAGATTTTTATTTTGTTTGCATCACGCATTCTACAGACTACATTTTGGCCAAATCTGTACGTATTAGCAGTATATGAAGTGGTTTTGAATACAGCCTGAGGTTTAGTACACGAGGAAACGAGACACAGATCACAAGAGGGAGAACAGGAGGACACTGAACTTCAACATAAAACTGGAACTAACTCAACAACACAAAAGAACACAGAAGATGTAACACTAAGACAAGACACAGGGAATTCCACAATAAAACAGGACACAGACCATAACTGTGTGTCCTTGTGATGAATCACATCCAGAAAATGCAGTTACCCCGCTCACTCTGCTTTGTTGTTACGGCTCCAGCCAGACACAGAGGACCGTAAGCAGCTTTTTAAATGTTGACATTTTGAATTCATTTGATTTAAATTTTGCTGAGCACATCAGAATTCCATACAGACAAAGCCAGGCCAAAGAATACAGTGAGTGAAAGCTCCTTTGAAGCCATTAAAGCTGGGTATACACTGTACAATTTTAGAAATCTTGTTGATTAATTCCATCTCACACTGTGTGAATAAATCAAAGGCGATGTGAAGCCAAAGCTCACACGGCGTGGACCGATTGTCAGCCCTGACCTGAGTGCTCACAAGAAAAACAGCCCCCGTGCGACCAGTCATGGCTGTTGATAATTGTCAATAAAGATTTGTTTGAATCCTCTGAAGCAGAAGAAGCTGCTGCATTGATCATTTGAGCAGCGTCAAAACAACTGGAGCTCTTCTCTCATTCACATTAGTCGTGAAAGGAGGATAATTTTAAGAGGCAGCGGATGTTGCTCAGCGTATGTTCTCATTACTGCCTGTCGTCTTCTGTGACATGACGTCTGATTGCAGAGCGTCTTAAGATAAATGCATGTAAATACATCATTTACTGCCGTTCATATCAAGTCTGCTGATAAATTTGGCCCCAACATGAAATAAGCTGACGATGCTCCGTGATGCTAGGAAGTCGTTTTACTCGCCAAAACTTCATGACCAATGACTGAACGGCATTTTGCGGCCGTGTGACTTTGGTTTACAGTTTTTGGACCGTTGCGTTGAAAAACTGCAACAGTGTATCATCCTTGCGTCAGTTCGAGTCAGATAACGGACCTTTAGGTGTGAACTCGCCCTGAGATGATCAGAAATAGAGACAAAAAGACAAGCGTGTTGTCCAACCAGAGAGACAAACTACAAGACCATGGGTCAACTGATCAGCTCCAGAGGATCAACATATGGAAAACTGAAGAAAAAAACACTTAAAAACAAATCAAAGAATGATACAATAATACACAATCAGCAGCATTCATACAACAGACATCCACAATGTTTTCTAATCTAATCTAATGAAACGCAAGTCGATATTTATGACTACAGCTTTAAAGGGATTTAACGTTGTGTTATTATCTCATAGCGTGGTGAATGTGCAGGTCACAACTTGTCCACCAGAGCGTTGTGGAGTTGTTGGATTGTGTATTTGATGACTTTGATGAGGGAAACCAAGAAATCCCATGAGCCTCCGTAGCGTAGCTCTGAGCAGCTCACGGCTCTGCTCTGCCGTTCTAAAAATAGCTTGCACCGACAACTATGGTGATGGACCAATTTGCCAAAATGTTGAACTATCCCTTTAACAAATTTATATTTCTATGTTTTACCAGTTAACCACTTATATTATGCTTTAATATGGGCCTTGAAGGATGTATTATGATGTTTTATGAGATCCACACTATTACCTTCCTGTATTTAGTATTACAGTATTAGTGCCATTAGATTTACATGTTGTTTGATGTAATATGTTGTGATTATGGTGGATGGTTAAACTTTGCATTAAACAAATCAAACTTCCATGGAAAATGACTCTCCCCTCTTTGTTAAAACAAAGGAGAAGATGGGTAACAGCCCTGACACATCCACCAGCCCCCCTCCAGGAATTAAACTGTTGTGATCATGTCCCACATTGCCATTGCCATTTGCATCGCCTTCGGTGCCAGAATGCTTTTTGCCTTGTGCGTTAGTCCGCAGCTTGATGCTTCGCGCCAGAATTAAATTTGTCATCTCAGTGCTCTGTGCAGTTAGTAATGCCCAGCAACAGCGCTGAACCACTGAGCCTCTATAGCCAAGGCCCTGAGCCTCGCTCTTGGCTGCAGCTTTCGTCCATGACCATGATTGTCTGCACGTGCACTCTTTTATTTTCATAAGCCAAGTCCACACCAATTAAATCAGGCAGCAGGAGTGGAGGGACTTTTAATTATCATCTTCCTCTAAACATTTTAAAGTCATCCAGCTAACACCTCCCATAAAGTTATAATCTGAAAAGTTCAGCACATTAGGAGCCAACCCCAGCAGACACAGGATGAGGGGCTGCACCCCCGGTCTATAAGGGTCATTATATAGAGATGAACAATGCACATGCACTTAGATAAACACCTATAGGATGGACAATATGAATGCTATACGGTAGAAAGGATATGAATTTGGCCAATGGCAGAGATTTTGACTGCAGCCTACGGCCATAGAGCGCATGTTGATGTGGATGTCTTCACCACGTGTTTGTTTAAACTGAAAACATAGCAGAGGCTGCATGGAGCTAATATGGGAGGAGGAAGAGGTGCTCGTGTTTCGGTTTTAAGGAGACGGATGTTGTGCACAAAAATCTGCAAAATCTGCAGGGCGACAGTGATAGCAAAGAGAATACATGCAATTTGTTTTATCACCCATAAACCTGTGTTCCTGGCAAACAACCTCTGATGTGCAAATCTAATCACTGAAGGGAATATGAACACTAATGTTCAGTGTTCGTATTGCAATATTGCAAGTTTGGAATTTATTGTTCTATATTTAAAGGAAAATAAACCTGTTGAACTTGAAGGATCTCTATTTCGACTACATACAGTTTTATTTCTGTGTGATATAAATAAGCAGGTTAGCAGGAAGAAATTGTAAAAATGGCATTGATTCTATACTACTTTGGAGTTCAGAAACAGCCATTTTGCAACAAACTTATAGCTACATATCCAAAATAAAGATCCTAAGCCCAGGAATTGAATCTTAGTAGAACCTTTTTGCAGAGAGGCAAGAGGGCTGTAACCAGCAGACCACAGTTCCACCCCAGATGGAGGTATTAGAACTAGATTTTGATAAAAACTTCTTACAGGCGCAGCTAGAAAACGTAAAACACTGATGTTGGGGAATCAACTCTGCATCAACTGTACAAATCCTGAGGTCGGCTGACATGTCAGAAATAGGGGTGTGTATTGGCAAGAATCTGGCGATACGATACGTAGGGGCAAATAAATACTGTAGGAACAACGATATATTGAGTTTCTTTGAAAGAATTTATTTGTAAGAAAATTGTAGCACATAGCACACACATGCTGTTACATGCTTAACATCGGCTTTTGGAACTCCTGGAATTTTGCATGAAGAAATGAAAAAAATAAGACCAAGTAGTGCTTATCCCCCCCTTGTGTTTTTGTATTTCTGTACATGTTTTATTAAAAAATAAAGTTAAAAAAAATCGATACGGAAAACCAAATATCGATACCGTATCGCGAAAAAAATATCGCGATATTTAAGTGTATCGATTTTTTCTTACACCCCTAGTCAGAAATCAGTCTGACTGTGTGACGGCCATTCAGGAGCAAATGACTGGTCCTCATTCCCCTCTATACACAGCGCGACTGACGACGACTGACAAGCTGAAATTAAGTCTGACCATAAAATGAGTAACGCAGCTTAAAAACAGGCTGAGATCCTTCGGTGTATGTCCAGATTAAGAGTCTATAAGAAGCAGTCAGAGGGTTTAGATGCCTCTCAGGTGCAGCCAGAGGATCATCAGAGAGGAGAATTGATTTGTCTGTCCCTTGTGACTCTGAAGGCCATACAGTGACCGTCAATAACAAGCCTCTGTGTCCGCGCCAGAGCTTTACAGGCTGCATGCAGTTGCACAGAAAGCACACAAACACACACGTACTGTAAAGGGAGAATCCCTGCAGCCCTGCAGGTCACACATGACAATCAATAAATGGAGGGGTTTACATTAGTGTGGTGTTTGTGTAAGTGATAGGGCTGTAAATAAAATATGACCAAGAATGAACTTTTACCATCAGTCACTCACACATCACAGCCAATCAGAGAATCCTTTCTAATAAAAGATCTGAATTGGATCAGCAGGTTCTTATCTGGAACCTTTTTCCTCCAGAGGCCCAGGTCCTTTGACATCTGAGCTCTTACCAGTCTGGTTTTAGATCCATGCACAGTGTCATCTCCGCTGTCCCCTTCAGGGACAAAAGGAAACATTGTGCTGCTGTTTTTATTGACTTATCAAAAGCTTTCGATACGGTTGATTGTTCTCTGCTTATTCAGAAACGATGTAATGTTGGGGTTGATTGATTCGTCTGCCTGTAGATGGTTTCAGATTTACCTTTGAGAAAGATGTCAGTGTGTGTGAAAGCTGGAAACATCCAATCAGAATATTTCTATCGGTGACAAAAGGTGTTCCACAAGGATCCGTTCTGGGCCCTGTTTATAGTAATGCAAACCCACAACTCTCTTTCCCTGCTCTTCAAAATGCACTCATTGATCTTAAACTATACTCAATGCAAGCTGTAGTGACCTTTCTCCTCTGAAAGTCACTCTGTTGCTGATATAAAGCCTAATTGACGCGTGCATAATATAAAACAATTGCCAACACAAAGCTTACCATAAAAAGGGGTTTATTTAGTTAAACAAAGTTCAAAGAAGTGTGCTTCCAATCAGCAACACCTGATGGTCGTTTAGCTCTGTTTAAATAAGCCACCGTGACCATGCCCTTCCTGTGGCAGCGGAAGTCAACAAAATAAAACAAAAACATACCAAAATAAAAGCTAAAATGGCTCCTACACAAGCAAAACAAAGTTCAGAGCAAGATTAATTTCTGCCGTTATCAACGCTAAACGGCTGCTATATTGAGAGAGTATAAATATCTTGGTATTTGGCTTGATGAGTCATTTACTTTTAAACATTTTGAAAACCTCATCACCGCACCCTGACAAAAACCCAGATATTTATACAGAAACAGGCCCAGTTTCCCTTTGGACTGTAGAAAAAGTATTATGGTAATATATTATATACGTAGGCATGCTGCTGCTGCTGCTGCTGCCCTCTCAAACCCCTCGACTCAGTTTATCACTCAGCCATCAGATTCATTACTGGAGGTCTCTATAATACTCAGGCTTAATAACAACTTATATCTTTTTATCCATAAAGCCTTCAAGTCCCACGGGTTTATTCTGAGCTTTTAGGTTTTTGTGCACCAGACACATGGAACCATCTTCAAAACATACTCATGACTGAGACATTGCTCTTAAACCCCCTCACTTCACTTCAGCGTGCACCTGTTTTACTAAGTATCATCTCCTAATGCAGTGGTTCCTAACTTTTTTTTGGCTCGTGACCCCATTTTGACATCACAGATTTCAAGATGCACCAGCTCAACTATTTCTATGCTGCATTTTATTTTAGCTTGATTTATATTTAAGAAAGTGAAAGTACAGAATACAGTTGTTAATGATTATGTTTGGTGTTTTTAATCATAACAGTAATTAGTTCAAGACATTTCAGGCGACCCCAAGCGTCCTAATGTTTTAACTCCTTCTTAATCTCATGTTTGATTTGTATTTTTCTGTTGTTGTATCTCAACACCATTGCAAATGATGGAAACCAATGATTTTGAGGCTTAAATAAAGGTTTGAATGAATGAAAATGAATGAAATGCTGCACATTTTTATCCTTCCAATCAAATGACTGAGCGTCGGCTTCTGCAACTTTATTACCTCTCTGTTACACAAATGGCGATTCTACTGGGAAAACTGGCGAATTAGTGGGCGCAATAAAACCACAGACGTCATGGGGATGTATCACAGCCTCGGAGTCGATCTCAAACTCCTCGTCTAAATATATTCAGAGGGGCAATGAGTCACAGACAGCTGAGCGGCTCTTTGTGTCTGGATGATGTTTCATAACTCCTCAGACACTTTAAGGCTTTCTGATTTCTTTAGTTCTCAGGACATTTTCTAGAAATCTTGGGGATTTTTTCCTATCATGCACAGAAAAAAACCCAACTTTTACTGGATTACTGTATGTACATCAATGTCAGTTCTTAAACAAAAGGCTAAATCTTCTTGCTTCACGGTTTTATTTGTCACTCCAAATTGAAGATCCTGTAGGCTACTACACTAAAATTGGAATATGTAAAATAAAAAGAGGAGTAAAACAATATATTAAGCGGGAATATATATAGTATTTAAGCAAAGATGTTCAATCAAACCCACATAGTTTGAAACAACGTTCAAAACACACACAGCCTAGCTTAATGCTAACGTATAATCTAAAACCTCATAGACGGGCTAACAGAAATTAGCATCACTATCGCCATTTTGTGGCAACCGAGATCCAGCTATTATGTTATTATCTGGCTGTCATATCAATCTGTTTGTTATTGACTGTCTGGTTTCCTGTTTGTGTATTTGTCAGTGCTAATCTATTGGTTGTTGATCGTGTTACGTGCAGATTACCACCTTAAACTTAACGATGGAGATGACGGGAGCGCCGAGACTCCAGTAAGACTCTTCAGATTTACCAAAGACCGTCAGTCTTTAGTCTGAGACTGTGAAAATCATTTGGTGTAAGCTCAGCTTTACACATCTTATTTGCTATAGTGCACCAAAATATGCAGCATTAGCCATATTTTAAAGGGCTAATGCATTTTTTATTTCATTATGCACCGACCCCCACGCCCCTCCAACCCGAACCCCCAACTTCCCAGAATGACACATTTCTGATGACACCTCATGAAGGCTCTCTCACCTCTCTTACCCAGGATAAGGCAGTGAAACCATAGCAGTCCTGATGTTTACAGTGTTTACAACACAGCTGTATTATTTTCTCCTCACCTGCAGGTCCAGAGCCGTGAGCTGCTGCTTCCCCTTCTCTCCTGAGTTGCGTTTGTACTCCTCGATGGTCCAGGACGGCTGGCCTCGCTTGGCGTCGGACAGGCTGGTGAGCCTCAGGTCGGTGTAGAGGTGACTCCCTTTCACGTGGGCCTTGATGGTGGGGGTGAAGGGATGCGGCGAGAAAACCTGTTCGATCATGGGCGGGTGGGGGGCGGGGGAGAGGTGGGCCTGCGGAAGCTCGTATTGACGTTCTCGCTCCGCCTGGAAGAGGAGAGAGGATCAGAAAACAGGTTCAGGTCTGTGGTTTGGTTTCATCTGAGAATTTAAAATTCACAACTCTCAGCCAGTTAATATTTGGGTTAGTATTCCAGTTTTTGAAACATTTGGAATAACCCGTTTACATGCATGTTATTCCTGTATGCATGGTAGCAGCATGGAGAACATGATTCAATGTTTATCCACAAGTTAACAACGACAGCAGCAGCAGCAGCAGCAGCAGCAGCAGCAGCAACAGCAGCAGCAACAT
The DNA here is from genome assembly GCA_030347415.2 of Decapterus maruadsi. Classification (NCBI taxonomy): domain Eukaryota; kingdom Metazoa; phylum Chordata; class Actinopteri; order Carangiformes; family Carangidae; genus Decapterus; species Decapterus maruadsi. Next base: position 34,248,569 of record CM064900.1, read on the forward strand.
TTCAACTGGTACATTTACATGCAGTTAATATTTGGGTTACAGTCATTATTCCAGTTTTTGAAACATTTGGAATAACCCGTTTACATGCATGAGCAAACAGGGTTATTCCTGTATGCATGGTAACTGTAATCAACTGGGATATCCTGATCAGAACAGCGACGCATGGAGAACATCATGATGCAATGTACGTCATGATGCAATGTACGTCATGTCCGCTTCTTCATCCTGTGTCCCAAAAACAGCAACAACAACAACAGCAGCAGCAGCAGCAGCAGCAGCAACAGCAACAGCAACATGGCAATTGGTACTTTCTGCCTTCTACAAAAGACATGATGTTCATGTCTTTCACAACAAAGTGATTTGTTTCCTCCTTGCTCCAAAAGTGCTGTGTTATCTTGTTTACAACAAGTAGTTCCTGTCCTCAAAAGACCAAGATTCCTTGCTAGAACACAAATTAATATTCCTTTCGATAGCGACATCCCATGACCAAATATTCGGGTTAGAAAAGGAGTAACCCAGGGGTCGTTTTCTGATTTTGAAAAATGGTTATTGGTGTTAACATGGCCGTGCACAACCGGGTTATTGCTAATATTCCGGTTATGAAAGAGTTATTAACTGCATGTAAACGTAGTCACCGACAGTCGATGTAAACGACTGGAGAGACAGAGTAATTCCCACATCTCCTTCTTCCCTCAGGGAGAAGAGGTTCAGGTGTTGAACTGCTTGTGAGGTCATTAAGTGTTTACAAAAACCACCACTGGGTGCGTTACTGTTATTAATTATAGTTACTAGTGACTTTCCACAAAACGTGACTGAGTTAGTAGCTGAATTAATACATCATAAAAGTAACTAATTACCTGGAGAAGTAACTTTTGCGTTACTTATTTAAAAAATGCTCAAATATATCAAATTACTTACAGTAGACAATAAACAAAGCCATTTAACATGAACAACGTGATATGAAACGCCCAGAAGCCCCCAGTTGCATCACTGTCCTAACCTGCCTAACCATCAATAATAGACAAAACCATAACTCCAGCTTTTTCAGAAGCTGTTTCTCGCCTCTTCTCCCTCCTCTTCCTCTCCTTGCGCCTCCTCTTCCAGCTCTTCCTCTCCCTGCGCCTCCTCTTCCAGCTGCGCCTCTCCCTGCGCCTCCTCTTCCAGTGTTTAAAGGAAAATGAGGATGAATTTGAAAAGTCAAGTTCTGTTATTTCCAATCCTACATCTCCTCAAATTCAAATTAATTATGTAAAGTCTTCTCACTCTCTGCCTGTTTCATCAACGGTGCATAAAAGTATCCCAGAATGCATTTGGCACAATAGTATAATATAACAACAACAACAGGGATTCCAAACCAGACTTAAAACTGAAACTCATTTCTGCTCTGGCATTTCTGAGGATGTGACGGCGGCAATCTGTGTATTGATGGAGTGGGCTTTCTTTCGATTGACAAAAATATCCTCATCTACTGATGGTGCAATGATTTTGAGCTGGAGGAAAGCAGGAGTCAGTCTGACTCCTCCGTCTGGAGACACCGGTGAAGTTTGTTCAGCTTTTATTTATCAGTGTTTCTGTGAAGTGTGTGTTTTCCTCTCGTACAAGTCCAGGAGGTTAAAGGAAACCAACAACCGTGCAGGAAAAGCACTGCACCACCGATAAATAAGTGAATACACAGAGAGGAGCTCCTTATCACAAACCCAGTTATAAATCAATGAGGTTATGGTGAAGCTCAGATCTCTTGTCAAGTAGACTGTTGCTCAGATGTTGCGTTCAGGAGCGTTTTTATAGACGTGTTCTTCTCTCACTGATGAGCAACCGGGTGATAAACATTTGTGTTGTTGCGTAGGAATGTTTATGTGTACGACTCAATTCAATTTGTTCTTGTTGCAGAAATCAATGTTCTTCTGCCCTTTTACAATCTGACACGCAGCTTCAAATGTCATTTTGAAGGATCCATTGATTTCCAGAGAGCAGTTTTTTTCTTAATAAGCCACTTCTTTCACATGAATTATTATTCCTCCGCCTGAGCAGCAAAATGAAGAATAAAGCTTCCCTGAACGCCGAGTATTGATTGCGTTAATCCAAAAGTACTTACAAGCAGCTGCCATCGATACCGACCGCTGTGAGAGACATCTGTCTCTGCAGTCAATGAAGGTGACATGGATGTGTGTGTGTCAGTGTGTGTGTGTATGTGTGTGGTCTTTATTACAGAGGAAAGACTCTCATGCAGGTTGCAGTCAGCAGCTTGTGTTAATTGGATGGCTGTGCAGCGGTCTTCAGAGAGACTGCAGTGCGATACAGTGGTTTCACCGTGCAGGACATTCATGACTCATGATTCATGAAATCGTTTCATCACAAAAAAAAACTGACCATTCTCACACCGGTCGACCGTGTCACCGCCATCCGCAGGCACTGGCACTGAATTAACTAAAACTTCCATCCAACAGTCTGGGCATGGAGAATAAAGCAGGGGCACTGCCCATGTCCAAAATGTACCTGCAATGCACCACAGGCTGTTTCTGCATTACAATGTAAAAACTCATGGTCGTTCCTTCTTTATCTCGTGCAGCCTGGCATAAATCACCGCCTTTCAATAACCCATGGTCTTCTGCACAGACTGCACGGTGCAGGTGCACACTGACAAGCTCTGAATGTATTTCCTGAGAAGACGCAGGCTGTGTGGTGTGAACAACACAATTATGTTTTTATTTTAAAAGGCCATTTTTGAGAGTGTCGGGTATGGCGATACCTCAGCACTGGCTGACTCTAAACTTCCACACCTGGCTCAAACCGCCATGAAAATCATAGTGAGGAAGGAGCAGAACTACTGTACCTTAAGTCGCTATATGAGAAATCACTGCTCAGAGAAGCACTAAAGATTTTTAACGACCCGACACATGCAAACCACCAAACTTCAACCAAGCTTCGTCTACTGTCACAGCAGCATCCAGAGAGCTTTATGTCTTAGTCCACTAAAGAACCTCTGGATGATGATGATGATGAAGCTCCCTCCACTTCCTGTGTTGGCTCCATGTCCTCCCTGACCTTCTTTCATCCATTATCTTGACCCCTTAAAGCAGAAGTCAGGTGAATGTTTTTGTTAATATAAGTCCTAAATGGTCCTATTTTCCGTCAGCATCACTTCCATAGAGTGTTTGGTCTCTCCGTCACTCTGCTCTGCTGTAAACCAGGAGAAAACTTTCCTTGTGGGATACAAGTGTTATCCAATGAGGAGAGAGAACGGCATGAAGGGCTGTGTGTGCAGCCAAGGGATGCATCGCATCGTGAATGTGGTGACGTAGGGACGAGGACCAATAGATGCCTGACGAGGGCGGGGGCTGCTAACTCATGGTGCGTTCAAGGAAACTCGTACTTTGTGTTTTTCCTTCCTGTGAAGTCATACCAGTTCGAGTCTGGTACGAGTTCACGGGTCGGAAGTTACGAGAAGCCGTTATAGTGACTTTCACAGGCAACAGGACGGTAAAAACACGAGTTACAGGTTGGAACGCTACAAAGTCGTAGTCGTGACTTGAAGCCGTAATTTACGGTTTCAAAAGCCTGCCTGGAACGCCAACCGGATCGCTGACTTCTGCTTTAACATCCCATCAAACCAGACCCTCCAATCCTCATGTGGTGCCGTCTTGTTAGAGAAACCTTTCTTGTCTGAATCACAGTCTGTGTGATTGTCGGTTCATCAGTACTTCCCTCTTCTCCAGCTTCAGGGTTATCTAAGAGCACAGTTCAACCTATGATTCTGATGACGCCTCTTCTTTCTGTGCTTTCTTTCTTTCTTTTTCTGTTTTTTAATCCCAGTGCTGCCCCTTAAAGAGTTCCTTGATTTGTATTGTCACGGTTCATTGTTCAAAGTCCCAGAAAGTTCATCTCTCCTCCATCAAGGCATTAATTACTTAAATGTTCCTCCTCTCCGGTAGATTACAGAGAGCTCATCCTGGAGGCAAGGAAGGATAAGCATCTACCTCTCAGACTTTCTTTGGTGAATAAATTGGTTTCACACTAAGGTCCAAGGTGTTTTATACCATGAGTAGCTCCTCTGTTAGAAAGCCCTTCTTGCTGTATTCACCCCTATCAGCTTCATTTTGGTGAATATTACATGTTGTGTAACTCATGCTCTGCTGACTGATGCTTGTTGCATTTCCCATAATGTCTAGGAGTACAGAGGAGTAACAATGATGGCAACTGGCTAAACAGAAGTGAAACAGAGAAACCGGCTTTTTAATAATAAATATGGAATATCATTCGCAGACGTACAATAGTGGAAAAACCTGCAGAAAAGCACTGAGTAACACCAACTAATGAGAATGCAACAAAAGAAGAATATCACTATCCCAGAAATGTCACAACAGCAATTAGCAGCTCCCTCCTCTCAAGGACAGGTGGCTGTGAACTACACACTTAGATCATATCCACAGCATCACACCAGCAGCTTTTCCATCAATCACAATGAAATGAATCATCAGACCCAACGACGCAGTGCACTGCCCGAGACGATAAGACTTCAGGGGCCAAATGTGTTGAAGAAGCTGTTTCGTAAAGTCGGTGCTTGTCTGCTATATGCAATCACAAGATGAGACGGCAACGTGCAAACAACCATCCTGACTGCACCGCATTTAAAGACCAATATAACCACAGCTGCTCAGATTGATGCAAGTGGATCTGTTGTCTCGAACTAGCAAAGTCACATGTCTAGAGCTCTCCGACAGCTTACTGTGCATATTAGGGGTGTGTGACATTGGGACAAATGAAAATCGGTCAGAGTTTCATACGTAAATGAGACTGGGGGAGGGGTATGTTTATAACATTGAGTTTCCCTTTGAAATCCCTCCTCTCTGAATTTATTTGCTCCATCCTTCCTTGCTCCATCCCTCCTCTCTGCTCCATCCCTCCTCTCTGCTCCATCACATGCTTTACATGCTTAATCATTCTTCTTGCTCCATCAATACAAGCATTGGCTGGAATTTTGCATGAAGAAATCCCTCTATCCTAAGACTAAGTAGTGCTTATCTCCCCCTTGTGTTTTTCTGCTCCATTTCTTCCTACTGTTTTATTGATTGGAAAAAAATAAAAAGTTAAAAAATCCCTCTATCCTTCCTCTCTGCTCCATCCTTCCTCTCTGCTCTATCCCTCTATCCTTCCTCTCTGCTCCATCCCTCCTTCCGTCCATCCCTCTATTTAGGTGCTCCATCCCTCCATCCCTTTTCCTCTCTGCTCATCCCATAGTGCTCCATCCCTCTATCCTTCCTCTCTGTCCATCCCTATGTCTTAAAAACAGGGTAAAACCCCAAAACATGTGTCCACCATCCTCTTAACAAGTTGACTTGAGCCCCTCAAAACCCTGCAGCTAAATATGATCCATGATGACACCTTCACTCTGAATACACAAACTGGTGCTTGTGTAATTGGTTGTGTCTATCAGTGTGTTTGGTGATACAAAACGTATAATAGTATAACTTAAACATCAATAGCCCTATCCAAATTATGTCACCATTCATATTTAAAGGACCATTCTGGACAAATTCAACTCGGGGCTGAATTTTTCTAACATTTTAGGTCTAAAAGAAGGAATCTGAAGATTTTCAGTTTAATATCTCCTGTTTTGCGGTAGTTGTGTCTGTCCCCAGAACCAGTACCAGAACCGGACCGGCAGAACCGGTGAATGGGAGAATCGGACCAGAATCAATTCTTCCAGAACCGGTTACCAGTTCAGAACCGGAACCGGACCTGGTCAAATCGGTACCAGTACCAGAACTTTTTCCCACAGAACAGTGTCAGATGGCCAGTACCAAACATCAGAACACCAGAAGTTTATTCACTTCAAACAATACCAGAACCAGAACTGGTGAACCATAACCGTAAAACTAGATCTAAATTCAGAGTCTGTTCTGTTTTGCACAGTCTTGCATCTAGACCCAAGTTCACTGTGATGTCTCTGTGTGTTCAGGCAAATAAGCAGTTGGAGCTAAATAGAGGTCCAACTTCTGTGTCATAAACACAGGAATATCAACTCCTGACTTGCTTCAAGTAAACAAACTTCTCGGTCCATGTTTGAGTCGCCACCTGACGCTGTCTATGGAAAAAAATTGCATCTTTGGATATGTTGGAAACAGCAACAAAATGTTAGGAAAAAACAGCCCGAGCTGAATTTCAATCTGTCCCATTCAGTGCCTCCAGTTAACAATCAAAGCAAACAACAACTCGTGCAGCTGCAACATGAGGCGTAAGCTAGCTAGCATTAGCTTGGCATATAAACAGAGTGCAGCTCAGGAATACAGTTACAGTATTATAGTATTTCAACACAGCTTCTGTAACTTTTTTCAAGTTTCATTGTGAAAATCTTTGTGCACAACAGGGTGAGCCACCGACTGACTCTGGAACAGTATTAAACAACGCCAGCTCAGGATCATCTTCCTTTACTGCGTTGAGCCGGTCGCTGCAGCGCTGTGTGAAACCACCCAGTAAATAACATCAACATGACGGTCAAAGTTCAACACAGAGGCTGTTTCTACCTCCTTTACCTTCACACTGCATGGTCGCCTTCTCAGTTTGCAGCCTTTTCTCTCGTTTACAGACGAGTAAAATCCAGTCCGACCCCATCTTTAAACACAACCTGTAACCTACTATAATACCAAGCGCAGCCCGCGAGTAAGTTGTGATGAAAGTGGTTCATCATCAGGAGGAAAGTCGGCACCTTAATTGACCCATAACAATTAAATGAAGCCCGATTCTCGCCTGAAGAGGTTCCTGTTCTCTCAGCAGCTTAATGACACACATCAAAATACAGCCTGCTGCACAACTCATTTGGTCGTTGCAAGACTGAGATTTTTAAAATAAAGCTTCATTCTCGCGCAGTTTGAAAGACAGCTGCCATAGAGATAAATAATCCATAACAGCTAACAGGGCGGATTTGTTTTTGTTTGTTGTACTATATTTGAATTTGTGATTTGCCTAAATATTAACCAATCAAATAAATGCTAATGCTAGAAAATCAGGTGTTCATCTCCTGATTCCCAGCAAAGGGAACAGGCCAGACTGTGGTATTGGATGTGCCCTAAATAGCAGGCTCATCTCGGAGTTACAGCTGGTGGGCTTGTTGATGCTACAGTCCATTGGCAGAGGAGCTGACTGTGGCAGCTGAGTCCCAGCTGTCATTATGCACTTTTTTTTTCCTTCTTTCCTTTCTTTCTCACCGTTTTCTTTTGCCACCCTGACCAAGTGTGAGAGAGGAAACTAAAAAGGCGAATCAAACGATAAAAGGAACATTAAATTTATGAGCCAATAAGATGAGTTAACGCCCCATCACAGACTAAACCCCTGAGTTGCTTCACCAATATACAGTTGGATGTTGCAGCTCATTTGATTTATGCTTATTCCAATGCTTAATGCACCATGTAATGTCCTTTCTTTAGCAATAAGGTGGTGAATGGTGTGGAACGTGTCTGATTTTCCTCTTTGTTTCTTTTTAGTTGATTAAAAAGCCACAGCTGTTTTCTAATCTTTACCAAAACTATAGCTGCCATGTGAATAGAAACTTTAGCAATGTTGTTGTTGTTGTTGTTGCCATCATTGGATGTCATCCTGTGGGTTTTGCAGACTGCAAATGCATTAACCCTTAAAGGGATAGTTCACCCAAAATTAGATGAACATTACAGACGAGCAGCATGGAGGTATTTGGATGTTTTCTGGTGTCTTTTTGTTACAAAGACAGTTGGTGTCCATTTGCAACCGTTATATGGACATGCACTGCTACGCCGAGACCCCCTGTAACTCAGAGAAGCTCTTTTTTTTTCATCCAATTTGTTTTTCTTCTCTTGGTTACATCGTTAAGCTTCCTAATCCATGAAGATATTGGTTTTAATCATTTTGGTTTGGGCTCCTGGACCCTTTTTTACTCAGTATACCCATTGACTTCAATTTAACCTTCGTCTTGTGTCAACAATTATTTATCATCCTATTTGTTTCTCATCTCTTGGTTACGCTGTTCGCCTTCTTTATCCATGAAATGGTTGGTTTAGCACTTATGATTTCGGTTTTAACTCTAATTACTGTTCTTATTGATACAACCGGGTCAAAATCGACCCTAACATCACAAATGGTATGATTTTAACCGACCACCACAAGAGGAAGGTTAAAAAGCATAGAGCCTGTAATGTAATTCTCAGTATTAAAGGGATAGTACCATTTTTTTTAAGTGGGGTTGTATGATCTAAAAATTACATTATAGCCAACAATGGAATTTTTTTTCAGGTAAAACCTCTGAAAATAGGCCGTTTCTTTGGGTCCATTCACAACAATGTATGTTGTAAATCTCTGGGCAGGGCTATTATGGGCTGGCGTTGCTAACGGGAGGAGTGCAGAGAGTCTTCTACTGCAATTAAAGTACTTAGGGGCTATTTGTAGATCATACAACCCCACTTTTAAAAAAAAAAGATACTATCCCTTTAAGAGGTTTGTTTACATGATGGCACATTATTGGGGTGCCAGTTGTAGTGCTGCTACATTAAGGATTTAATTCAAGACTTGCATCATTCAAAAGGAGCACGAGGACGATGAGGCGAGTTCAGACAACATGCGCCCAGAATAGAACAATGGTCAAAATGTGTCCCGGCAGCAGAGCCAAGAGGAGACGGGGTAATGTGAGATGGATTTTCCTGCTCAGATCTCCAGTCGAATATCCCGGTGTTTAAGGCTGAAGAAAAGGAAAGAGGTGCCATGATTTACAAAGCCGATGGATGCTCTGAATGTTTTCAGTTATCTCTTAAATGTAACACCTGCTCATCCACAAAACAGAGCAGAGCTGGGCACAGGTTTTTATTTTTAATTTTTATAGATGCCAGTCTGGGATCAAATCTTAAGTCCTATTAAATTTAATGATAGAGCGCAGGAAAATACAGCAACAACATCAACGAACAATAAAAACAGCACAGAAAAACAACAACTTATCCTGGCTTGAATGATAATCAGTATAAAAATGGGGTTTGAAGGAGCTGTGTGCAATGGACAGGCCAGATCTGAAGTAATGTAATGTAAATTTTATTTAGACAGAGACAGTACACAACACAACGTTGACCTTGTAGAAAACAAGGACAGATGCACGGTGCCAGATTTTAACAAAACTGCTTTTTTTTTTCTGCCTGCAGAATTTGATGTAAATGGAGTATGAAACACCAGCGCAAGAAATCATACAAAGATTATCATCTCCATATCCCATCATCACAGATAAAGGTGCAATAAAATGATCAGGTCACAGCCATTCCCACATTTCTGCAGTTGCTGAACCTGAAACACTAGTCACCGTGCAGGTAGCTTTAAAGGTAGGGTCTGGAGTTTTGTCCCTTTCAGTTTGTAAACAAAACAGTGAAACTCAGCCCCTCCTCTCAGGCTAAGCTGTGTAGCCTCCTGCCTCTGACAGCAACAGTTGTCATGACCGTAAAGGAAAGGAATTACAGTCTGAAAGAAGTGCTGGAGCCGCGGGCCGATAAGCTGACCTCTCTCCAACACCGGGAGCCTCCGTGTATGTTGTTATGCCGTTGTATTGTGGTGAACTAGCGGGTGTTAGCCGCGGATGCTAACCGCGAGCGCTAGCCGACGTTAGCATCGCGCTAGCTCACTAATATGGTCCTAATACTTGTTACCAGTGTCGGTATAGGTCGGGAATCAGTCCGCGGCTCCAGCGCTTCACTCAGACTGTATTTATTGTTCTTTGTTGTCCTGACTGCTGCTGCTGAGAGAGATAGAGACTCAGTAGCATCAGACAGCTAGCACAGCTAACAGGCCTGAGCCTCCTGCTGCAGGTAGCTTCACCTGTAGCATCAGACAGCTAGCACAGCTAACAGGCCTGAGCCTCCTGCTGCAGGTAGCTTCACCTGAGCATCAGACAGCTCATTGGCTGGAGGTAGCTTCACCTGAGCTAACACTGGACTCTCTCACCATAGATATCCATGCTCATTTGCGACTCTCTAGCTCCACCCAGAAACGTCCACGTGCACAGCAAAACATGAACAAAACAAAGCAAAAAACCAAAATACAGGCAGGGGGAGGAGGGGCTGCAGACAGAGCCCCCACCACACAGGAGCAGAAGCCCATAGGTGATGATTCAGACGGATTTCATTTGTTAAAGTCTAATGTTTATTTTTAGGCACAACACTCCAGACCATACCTTTAATTTTGAGCTGGTGCTTCAAGCCTGTATCTAGGTAGCCACAACCATAACCCCCCCCTACACAGATGAATGAGCATGTTAGATAATGAAAAGCCAGTGGCCCTCCATCACTATCTCCATCATCTGTGCAGCGCTGAGAAGCAGGGGTTGGCAGTGTGACAGAGGAACCGCCGCCTGACACCTGCTGATGATTTACTGCTGGTTCATAAATAATGACTCACATGTGTCCACCTGGCTTAGACATCAAGACTCAGCATCAACCAAAGTGTTATGTAATGAAGAGATCGTGTTGCCTTTGTCAAGAAAAATGGTTCAGCTCAATGACTGGGAAACCAAAGCATAATCACAGCGTACTGTATTATGAATGGATATTATGGGATTTCTATCCTGAACCTGAGTCACTGAGTTATCTGTTTTTCTGTATATGTATTTTTAAAGACCTTCTGATGAAAACCAAGTATTAAAGGGATAGTATCATTTTTTTTAAAGTGGGGTTGTATGATCTGCCCCTAAGTACTTTAATTGCAGTAGAAGACTCTCTGCACTCCTCCCGTTAGCAAACACAGTTTTTATTTGGACCTAACCAACTCACGTATCCCTCTGCCCAGGGTTAGCGCCCGCCGATCAGCAGTTGGTTAGCTCCAAATAAAAACTGTGTTTTTCCTGAACTTTGAAGGGCTGGAAAAATTATATTATAGCAAACAATGGAACTGTGTATTTTTTTCAGGTAAAACCTCTTTTAGGCCGTGAAAATAGGCCGTTTCTTTGGGTCCATTCACAACAATGTATGTTGTAAATCTCTGGGCAGGGCTATTATGGGCTGGCGTTGCTAACGGGAGGAGTGCCGAAAGTCTTCTACTGCAATTAAAGTACTTAGGGGGTATTTGTAGATCATACAACAACACTTTAAAAAAAATGCTACCATCCCTTTAAAGGGATACTTCACCCAAAATCGATAATTCACCAATTTTCTACTCCCCGTCATGCCAAGGAAGGGTTTGGAGAAGTTTTGGTGTCATCAAAAGGCTTTTGAATTATCGATTTTGGGTGAAGTATCCCTTTAAACTCTGTTTACATATGGTATTTTTTAGTTTGAACATGTGATATGACTAAGTCTGCTAACCATTCTAAAAAAGTCCTTCACCTGTCAACCTGGAGCAGGTGTGTGGTGGGCGGGGCTTGGGTTTGATGCAAATTTCAGTGAGAAGAGTAAATGAACTTTAGCCCCTGTTTCCCTTTTCTTCAATATTTGTATGAAAATCAATCATGTTACACTAAATATTAATCACTGCATGTCAATCACAACAGAGATTTTTATTTTATTTTTCCTGAATGAGGAAATGCTGTGATGCATCCTGAACCCAACAGATTTGTGCAGTCAGTATATTGGGTATTAACTGTCATTTTAAACGGACCATATCATACAGATAATCTAAAATCAGCTGCTGACACCTGACTAGAACATCCCATCCACCTGCTCTCCTCCTCCCTCCTGCCTCTCACACTCTCTGGTCTCAGCTGAGTCCTACAAGTCTGCTTTTTAAATTAATTTCCTTTTTCGGTGCTTTTCCCGTTGCCAGCTCAGCCCGGCGAGGCTGCACTTCTCTGCTCCACGGAGGGAAAATTCTTTAATATCACAAGCAGTGTCAGAAAAGTGCAGGTAATGATTATTTTCCACGGGGAGGGTCTAATTAAAAATAATGAGCTGTGTGGGTTGTTCCTCCATAACCAGACATATCATCTCCTGATATCTCAAACCTCATCGCAGCTTACCTGAACTTTATCTGCAAAAAAAATCCCTCACTTCTGCAGCCGTCACACACACACTCACACACACTCACATCCACCTGCAGCTGCTGCTGAGAACCCAAGGACAAACATCAGCTGAGATGAGATAAATGCATTCACTGCTCCGTCTGCATATCTAATCTAATTAAGTGTGGAACAATTATAAAGCCTTAATTTGGTGCTAATATTATAATCTGAATAAAATCTAGTAGGCATGGGATTTGTACATTTGTGCATAAAACACAGAGTTTCATCAACACATTTGGGAGCTAGTGACACAGTCAATGTATTTTAGGGAAATGGAAAAACCTGCAGTTATGAGTGTGTCTCCACTAGTGAGTCAGTCCCCCCCAAAGAAAGTTTACAGCCTGGTACAAAAGTGTTTACTCTATATGTCCTCCTTCACCATTTATTTATTTATTTATTTATTTAGTTTGTGAAACTCAGCATGATTTTTTTTCTTTTCTTTTTATGGTATGTTACCTTTAATTGTTGGTGCAAGCTGTTTTTAGAACGGCGGAGCAGAGCCGTGAGTTGCTCAGAGCTACGCTACGGAGGCTCATGGGATTTCTTGGTTTCCTTCATCAAACTCATCAAATACACAATCTCATCTGGTGGCATTTTTTCTTGTCATGTTTCCTTCATCAAACTCATCAAATACACAATCCAACAACTCCACAACGCTCTGGTGGACAAGTTGTTTTCGAGGTAAAGTCATGCAAAACAGGTGATGTCCCTTCCTGTCAGGAGCAGTTTTTCATCACCAGTCTCTACATTTCCCTCTAAAACAACTCTGTGTGGTAACGTTGTGTTATTATCTCATAGCGTGGTGAATGTGCAGGTCACAACTTGTCCACCAGAGCGTTGTGGAGTTGTTGGATTGTGTATTTGATGAGTTTGATGAGGGAAACCAAGAAATCCCATGAGCCTCCGTAGCGTAGCTCTGAGCAGCTCACGGCTCTGCTCCACCATTCTAAAAATAGCTTGCACCAACAATTAAAGGTAACGAACCAACTGCTATGACTATAGGGGTTATGGCAATGGGCCAATTTGCCAAAATGTTGAACTATCCCCTTAAAGATATGCATGACTGAGAGTGTGGCTGCTTTGACTTACAAGTAGGTGAACATATGCCCGCCACTATAGCCACTATAACCATCATGGCACCAAAGCCTCAGCAGGAGTTGGAGTCAAACACTTCCCCGGTAGAGACAGAATTCAAGGTCACGGTGACGGACGGCGCCTCCACCACGAACAGAAACACTCTCAGCTTTGAACAGAACAGTCCCATTTCCCTGAGCTTCTCCTCGGCGGATGCTTCTGCCTCCAGCTGCGACTTCTTGACAGCTAACAAATGCAGCAGAGGCTTCAGACGCCCCGAGGCGACCTGTCCGTTTGGCCGGTTTTAGTCTCCCTAATTTGACAGGATTCCTCTTCTCACTGAAATGAATGACTGAATGCACATTTCTTGTCTGTGAGAGATGCTCAGGTAGAAACAAGACAGTAACAAGAGATTTAATTGTAACCTGCTGCTGTCATTTGCTGCATCATCAGTCTATATGGAAATAGAAGATTGCGTGTCACGACTGTGTTTCTTTTTTTATTTTCAAATGAGCCGCAACTAATGAATCTAATTGTCGTTACTTTTCAATCTGTTGATTGATTTTCAGATTCATCATTAAATGGTGACACATTCACATGAGCAACAGTTCAAAACCGATTCACACAAAGAGAGAGAGACTGCACAGCATGACTGAAATGATTCATCCATTATCACAATTGTCAGTTTCATGCCAACCACAGAACCGAGAGGGAAGCTCCTCATTTAATTTGACATCAATTATACATCACATATGCTGATGTGATGGCTCGTCCAATCAGATCCTAAAAAAAGAGATTTGACCTGATGATGACTCACTTTGTTAACATTATCTAAGAATCAGCATCAGCACCGCCGGCCAAGTTGTGGTCTGTCCACACTTCCTGTTTTATTTTGAAGTCTGTGTCCTTCCCCGGACTTCCTGTCAAGTTTCCCGCCTGTTTGATCACCTAATGTGTCTCACCTGTGTTGATTTCCCCACCTGTGCCTTGTTTCTCCTCATGTATTTGACCTCAGTGTTCTCGGATCGTCTGTGTTGCTACCTGTTGTTCATGTGTTGTTTTTGTGTCCTGTGTCCTGCCCTTGTGTTTTTATGTTTCAAGTCTCTTGTTTTGTACGTTGTGATTTCTCTGTTGTATTCTGTGTAGTCTGGACTTCGGCCCGTTGACCCTTTAGTTGGTGCTTTGTTACTTTGCGTTGCGCTCTGAAGACCTTTTGTTCACTTTTTTTAATAAATATCTGTTGTTGACCATTAACTTCGAGTGCATTCGGGTCCACGTTCCCCTCCAACCTGACAACATGTTTATATTTAACCCTCCTGTCGTCCTCCTGGGTCAAGGAAGGAAGGAAGGAAGGAAGGAAGGAAGGAAGGAAGGAAGGAAGGAAGGAAGGAAGGAAGGAAGGATGGAAGGAAGGAAGGAAGGAAGGAAGGAAGGAAGGAAGGAAGGAAGGAAGGAAGGAAGGAAGGAAGGGAAAAAAGGAAGGAAAGAAGGACGAAGGCAAAGAAGGAAGGATGAAGGGAAGGAAGGACGGATGGAAGGAAGGAAAGAAGGACAGAAGGAAGGACGAAGGGAAAGAAGGAAGGAAGGAAGGACGAAGGGAAAGAAGGAAGGAAGGAAAGACAAAGAGAAAAAAGGAAGGGAGGACGAAGGGAAAAAAGGAAGGAAGGACAAAGGGAAAGAAGGAAGGATGAAGGGAAGGAAGGACGGATGGAAGGAAGGAAGAGAGGAAGGAAGGAAGGAAGGAAGAGAGGAAGGAAGGAAGGAAGGAAGGAAGGAAGGAAGGAAGGAAGGAAGGAAGGAAGGAAGGAAGGAAGGAAGGAAGGAAGGAAGGAAGGAAGGGAAAAAAGGAAGGAAAGAAGGACGAAGGCAAAGAAGGAAGGATGAAGGGAAGGAAGGACGGATGGAAGGAAGGAAAGAAGGACAGAGGGAAGGACGAAGGGAAAGAAGGAAGGAAGGAAGGACGAAGGGAAAGAAGGAAGGAAGGAAAGACAAAGAGAAAAAAGGAAGGGAGGACGAAGGGAAAAAAGGAAGGAAGGACAAAGGGAAAGAAGGAAGGATGAAGGGAAGGAAGGACGGATGGAAGGACGAAGGGAAAGAAGGAAGGAAGGGAAAGAAGGAAGGACGAAGGGAAGGAAGGAAGGAAGGACGGAAGAAAGGACGAAGGGAAAGAAGGAAGGAAGGAAGGATGAAGGGAAGTAAGGAAGGAAGGAAGGATGAAGGGAAAAAAGGAAGGAAGGAAGGACAAAGGCAAAGAAGGAAGGATGAAGGGAAGGAAGGACGGATGGAAGGAAGGAAAGACGGACAGAAGGAAGGACGAAGGGAAAGAAGGAAGGAAGAACGAAGGGAAAAAAGGAAGGAAGGATATAGGGAAAGAAGGAAGGAAGGAAGGACGAAGGGAAAGAAGGAAGGAAGGAAGGATGAAGGGAAGTAAGGAAGGAAGGATGAAGGGAAAAAAGGAAGGAAGGAAGGATGAAGGGAAGTAAGGAAGGAAGGAAGGATGAAGGGAAGGAAGGAAGGACGGATGGAAGGAAGGAAAGAAGGACAGAAGGAAGGACGAAGGGGAAGAGGGAAGGAAGGAAGGACGAAGGGAAACGACAGGAGGGTTAACATGATGATGTCACAGTGAAGTTGACCTTTGACCATTAGGACATGGAGTGTCATTACTTCAGTTTAAATGAGGACTGAGCAACATCCCATAGTCAGCCATTACGTCATCAATCACTGTCATCAGTGTGATGTCGTGGTCAAAAAAGCTGAACTGACATTTTTCACAAAGACATATTTTTCTAAAATGTTTGATATAAAAAGTAGCTTTGAAATCAGTCTGTGATTGTTGTTGTTGTTGTTGTTTGATTCGATGTGTTCTGAGCAGTAACACAAACATTAGTTAAAGAGCGCCAGGACCAGAGATTTAGTGACTCACTCAAACTTCAAAGAACCAACACAAGACAAGCAAATCAAATGTGTAAGTAAATAAATAAATAAATAAATGCACCCACTCATGCACAACAGTTACACATACATCACCTAGAATGACACGCAGCATCATGGCGGTGAAAAACTGGATGCATTACTGACATTTTAGTAAAAGACACTGCTTCTAAAAGTTCAGACAAAGAGGTTGAAGAGAAGTGATGTGAAGAGTTCTGTGGTGGGTGACGGTGTCATTAGGAGAACAGAAGCTCTGATTGAATCTTTGTCAATGAAGTGAGATAAAAACCCTTCACAGTCAGAGGTCGGCTAAACCAGCTGATGAATCGAAAGAACAAAAAAATAAAAAATGGGGCTGTGATGATGATGATGATGGAGGCAAGATATTCTGATATTCTACTGTATCACTGCAGTGAAGTAATAACTGCTCCGTGCCCCAACACTGCAGTTGGAGACCTGATTCCTCCCATCTCTGCTCTGCTTTCACACACTGACTTACAGCGTACTGTAGCGGTGATTGATTTATTCAAGGCTGCTGCCGTTGTTTGAGCTCAGACCTGATTTTAAAGAGGAGCAGAGTTAAAGCTTTCTGTCAGATCTGGAGTAGAAGAGCAATGAAGACAAAGGCTGGAGACGGACAGAGGTAAACGCTGTGTGTCTATGCTCAGACACACTAGCACTGGCCTGTCAGTCAAACGCACAACGCGGCCGCGCTCCAACTGTCCGCTCCTATTACCACACTTTCTGGTCTGAACATACACATACACATGTTTCTATTCATTCACCCAAACAACATCAACATGTGGATGATCAGCTGATAGTTAGTTTACTACAGTATTTACTACTGCGTCTGGGCTGTGCTGGAGAAAATTCACACACATCTTTGGTTGCAGAGTTTGCTGTAGTGGGGCGGGTTTATTAGTGGTGCAGAATGAGCCAGATACAGAGCAGGTTTGAGCTGACAGACTGACCCAGAGTGAAGAGATGATGGTCACACTATGATCAGACACTAAGAACAAAACTTTTGCACTTAAATATTACCAGGAGGCGAGAAGAACCCCTCTCTGAGCAGCTCACGGCTCTGCGCCGCCGTTCTAAAAATAGCTTGCACCAACAAATACAGGTAATGGGCCAATTTGCCAAAATGTTGAAGGAGGCGAGAAGAACCCCAGACTCTATCCGTTTAGCCAGAAGTCAAGTGATGTAGTGAAGATCAAAGAAGGGAGAAGAGAGGGTGTATCACACTTTTTATCTAGTAGGAGTCATTTTGTTGATCAGAGGATGGAGGAGGTCAAACCAGGGGTTCTGAATTGCTCCCAGGTGTTATTCTCTATAAACGCTGCTAAAGAAAAAAAAAGTCTGTCTCCATCGAGATGTTCCTTTTATCCAGAAGAAATTCATACCAGCACATATCCAGCCCCCGGTTACGTTTCACATTTAGACACTACAGTATAAAGATGGTGAAGAGCTGGAACGAAAGCAAAGCCACGATCAAGATGTTCAGGAAGAAGAAACCAAAGTGTTCGTATACACACGACAGCTGCTGCATCGTGTACGTTGGCAATGCACATCACCAGTCCTTCTATTATTTACTGACATTTTTACCTTAATTAAAAAGCTGCGGAGTAATTGTGATAGTGAGAGGAGTGTGTTAAAGGTGTGCAAGTACTTTGTATGAATGTCTGGTAGTATTGTTTTGTGTGTGCAGCGGCTCCGAGCCCAAAACAACTACAATCCAGTCCAAACCAGAACGGAGCCTCTCTGTCTTCCACCTGGCGTCTCACGGCTGAAAACCAACCCTGCAGCATCAGTGTGATACCTGGCCCCCGACCCGGGATCCTCGCTCTCGTCTCTGCAGCACCGTGACACAAACAGGCTCTGTAACCCGTAATCTTTTGTTTATGACAATTAAGACTACACAAATACACACACGTCGTCACATCGTAGGTAACACTATTCACCGCTCCATGGATTGATTTTCCGCCGGCTTCATTGTAAACAAATGCACATAGAGGAGAGGAGGGTTAGCAAAACAGTGGAAAAGCAACCAGACCTGCATAGTTCCCCTTTAATATAAAACCAATAATATAACACCAGAATTAAAGGACAATTCCGGGCAAATTCAACTCAGGGCTGTATGTTCCTATCATTTCATCGCCAAGGCAGCAATGAATGGAGCAGACTGAAGTTCTGCTGCTTAGGCTGTTTACATCCCTCAAAGCCGCAATTTTTTTCCACAGACAGCATCAGATGGCGACTCAAACGTGCACCGAGAAGTTTATTTACTTAAAGTAAGTCAACATGTTTGTCAAACTATGAATGAATGAATGAAAATTTGTTTATTTCTGTCCAAGTCCAACAGAAAACATTGGTTCAGCGTCAGATGGCGACTCAAACACGCACCAAGAACTTTATTTACTTCAAGCAAGTCAAGAGTTGATATGATGTAAATGGTAAATGAAGTAAATAAACTTTTCGGTGCATGTTTGCGTAGCCCCAAGCTGAATTTGCCCGGAATTGTCCTTTAAACCTCATTTACCTGAAGGAAAACAAGAGTCTATAGTTTCACTGCTACAACGGTGAAAGGCGAGTGCTGCACCCATGGTGTTTCTCCACATTCGCCACTTTGCTGCACCGTGGACCTCGGCTACTGAAACCAGCGTTTCAACACCGGCACGCCGACACGGACAAAGCCCCGTAAAGACCGATCCATTTAAAATGTGCCTGGAGCGGCTCCAAAGCCCAGGACAGCTCCAACTGAAGCCATAAAACCAACAAAGCCACCTGCCAGTGATGTAATAAATCCTTGAACACAAGCAGGTGTCCCACTTTAAGCAGGACTGGACAGCATTTTTATCCTTTGTCTGGAGTCCCACATAGTGAATAGTAATAGTGTCCCACAATTGACTAGACTCCAGTTTCCTGCTCTTAAAATGGCAGTGAAGAAAGCAGGGGATGGCCGTTGCTATGGAGCTGTGCGTTTGATGTCAAAGTGCACACACGTGGGTCAACTGCAGATTAACCTGCCACCTTCACTTCACAGCTGAGCTCGCGTTGTGGCCACCAAAGGAAATTCACCACACAGTCACAAGCTGTGCAGGTTTTATGATGGAGACGAGCAGAGAGAGTTCTAGTTTGAAGGTCTTATATTACTTAGGGGATACATCATGGAAATATAACATTTTGAAGGCTCTTTAGCATATATTTGGATGTTTGTCTTGCCTTTCGGCCCCTAAAATGTGAGTGAATAGGCTATATGCCGAGCTGGCTGAAATCCAGGAAGTAGTGGAACTACACTACTTCCTGGTTGGTACTTCATGAATTTCAGCCAGCCAGATGTGTCTGATTATTTAGTTTTTAAATCAGACACACCTGGGTTAATCAGTTTGCCAATCATGTAAGACAGGAAATAAAGGAGCTGGCTGAAATTCAGGTAGTACCAACCAGGAAGTACTACTACCACTACTTCCTGGATTTCAGCCATAGCCCATTGACAAAAGCAATCTGTAATGTTCAGCCTCCCTATAGGTTAAAATCCTTGTGGTTTTATGAGCTGTGACCTCAGTCGTCAAACAATGATGTAATTTGTTTACAAATTTGCATAATACCACCCCTACTAGAAGGGGGCGGGGCAAGCAGTGGCTCATTTGCATTTAAAGGGACAGGCACTGAAAGCAGCCGTTGTGAACAGGGCTGTTTAGAGAGGATGAAAAGAGCTGTGATGTTTGATCCTTGGGGGGTTTTGACCAAAACATGTTAAGACACCTGGGGACTATTTTAATTTGTGTAAAAGAGACAGAGTATGTCTCCTTTAAAACCAGCTGGAACTTTGTGATGTCACAACAACGCAAGCCCCGCCCACCTGGACCCAGCAGAATTTGATCTCTCTCAGTGTTTTACCAGAAACCTGCTATATTTTATTATATTTAATTAGATTCAAATATGTTTGGATCGATTCATTTTCACGAGGCTCAGAGCCTTCTCTCTTCTGATTGGCTCACTGATCCGTTGTTAATGGAGCTCCAGAGAGAAGCCTGAGAGAGGAGTTGTAAAACTACACACGTGGACCTTTTAATTGGAGAGTTAAATATGATTTCTGATCCATGTCACAGATTCTATTTCAGCACGTTCGCTTATAGAGGTCAATGACAGATAAGACTTGGCAAGATGAGAAGCTCAGAAATATATAGTTTTTAAATTGTTTTAAAAGCATGCATCTGATTTGTTGAAATGCACATTTTGTATTCATGTTGGTTTTATGTCATTTCTATTTAAGAAAAGTCAGATTGAATGCCCCTGAATATGTCAAATGAACGAAAAGAGAAACTGGATTTAAGTGTTACACCGTTTGACGCTGGGTTGCATCACGTCATTGACCCACAGACCCACAGTATTTATCTATTCTAAATGCAAATGCACCTTAATGAGATCAGTATTGCCATCTGAAGTGTCCTGGACATAATGACACATGGACATTATGTAACAACAGACAGACTGGACCTCACAATGTAAGAGCATCCTGGCTTCCTCCACCACTCAGCTAACATTTCTCATTTTCCCCTCCTTACAGTACACACATGTATGTATAATTGATGCCTCTGTTATGTCACGTACTGCATCTGCTCCCTTTAATTATTCCACTTACGGAACCTGTGCTTCATGTTTTATGTATATCAAAGACTGTGTGTTTTATGTCTCATTTTAGAGTGAATTTTAAAAAGTCATGTCTGTACCTCTTTGGCCTTCCGGTGTCTGTCCTTGCTGTCTCTGTCCTTGTCCTTGCCGTCGTCTCCAGGGTGGCAGGTGTAGGACACCGTCCTCCAGTCTCGGGGAGAGTTGGTGATGCTGGCGACCTTTGACTCGGTGGCGCTGTTTTCCTCGTTGAGGGAGCGGGACGACCTCCTGGTGAGCATGCTTTGCTTCAGAGCTTTCACCCTGAGGCTGTCGCTGTTGCTGCCGTCGGAGCAGCACCACTCCCCCTTGGGACCGTTGTCCACTTTGACGTTGTGGCCGGTGGTGTGACACTGGAAAACCCGCGGCGAGAGGGAGGGGTCCACGAGCGTCTGCTGGTGGGGGTGCGACTTGTCGGAGGGGGTGTTGCACCCGGACGCGGTTTCCCTCTGCCTCCCGTTGGCCTCGGGCTCCTGGATCTTCTCGTCCAGCTTGTTGAGCTTGGAGAGAACCTGGGAGATCTCGCTGCGAACCCCCGACAGAGACTCCAGCTTCTTCTCGATCTCGCCGATCCTCATCACCAGCTTGCACACGCTGGATTTGAGCTCGTCGTCCGTGTTTTCCAGCGAGTGGAAGAGGCGGTCCAGCTTGGACTTGGCCAGTTTGACCGTGTTGCGTTCAGGGGAGCTGTCGCCTTCCGACTTCAGCGTTACCTGAGAGAGAGACCCGGTGCTGTTGTAGCACGACGACTGGACAATGCCCAGAGAGTCACACACGCTCATGTCATCCAGGAAACGAAATATATCACTTATGTCGTCGCTAACGATTTCCGAGTCCTCGTCCGAGTGTTTGAGGGCGTGTCTTTCTCTTTCGCTGAACTTAGCCGCGTATTCCTTTATCTTCTTCTGCTCAGCCTGCTCCGTTTGAGTCCCGACGCTGGAGGAGCTGTCCACGCCTTGAAAAGACAGACTATTGATATTTTTCTCCCTAAACCTTTTGGCCGCCTCCCGTTTGTCCAAGCCCGCAGGTCCGGTCGCCGTCAGCGCCGCATCTTTGCTTTTTATCCCGTTGGTCTTCTTTGCAAAGCCAGAAGGAGACGCAAACACTTTTTCCTTCGGGCTCTGGAAGTGCTGCTCGTCGTCGGCGCTGATGATGCTAACAGTCTGGTGGTGGTTTTCCTTGAGCGGCTTTGAGCTGTTCAGAAACGACCTCTCGAAGTCCGCGGGGCCCTCTTCTGTGTTGAGACTGAGGCTCTTGACGGGCCACGCCGGCTGCTTCCCCGCTCTGCTGCTGAGCCTCCTGTTGCTGACGCACTCGGACACCGTGGTGGGACCGAAGTACGTGGACGCCTGCAGGTCGTCCAGGCTCTCGTGCTTCACCCTCCGTCTGTCCTGGAGAGGGGAGTTGAGCATCGGCTCGAAGTAAGGGTTGCTGTAAGGCAGTTCGAAGCTGTGGTTGAAGAAGGTGGCGGGCTTGTGCAGCTCCCTCCTGTGGTAGCCTTCAGCAGCCTTAATGCCCTGTTTGCTGTCGTTGGGGACGACCTGCAACAGGAGCACAGAGACGACTTTAAAGTGACACGCCAACATTTTTTTTTCGTGTCTTGCCTCACTCCCGAGTCCATGACCAGCAGATAGACACCATCCTTTCGACTGTGCGTGCAGTAACAAGGGAGATAGAGCCGTATCGCCCGTAATTAGCTTAGCTCAAACACTGGAAGTGTATGGGTAGTGTTAGCCTTAGCTTAGCTCAAACACTGGAAGTGTATGGGTAGTGTTAGCCTTAGCTTAGCTCAAACACTGGAAGTGTATGGGTAGTGTTAGCCTGCCTCCTACCTGAGCTGAAATCAGCATCAGAAGCTGATTTCATTTTAGCTCTAAACTCTGTAAATATATCACTTTATCAACATTTCAAACATGTTTAGGTGAGAAAGTAGCCGTTTAGATCAGCAGTGTGTCGTTAATTTGTCTAAATACCAGCTGTTTACTATTTTGTTCAGACGAATTCGGCGCTACTCAAGCTAGCTGTTGTGACCAACACACTTCCGGTTACTTTCACAAAATAAAACACCCGTTGCCCTTTACATACAGAAGTGCTTTTACTTTGAAACAGGAAGCTAACCTACCCTCGATGTAGCTAGCTTGAACCAAAATAAACCGTCTTTGCTTGAACTTTCCGTTTTGACCGATCTCGTCCCGTTAGCAGCATTTGACCGCTCAAGATGCCTTAGCGGAGAGTTTTGTCAGCTCTGAGACCAAGATCGGTCCGTTTAGAGTTGTTGAAGAGTTACTCCTGATGACTTTAGGAGGAGGCAGGCTAACACTACCCATACACTTCCAGTGTTTGAGCTAAGCTAATTAGCTACTTTAGGTGGAGGCAGGCTAACACTACCCATACACTTCCAGTGTTTGAGCTAAGCTAATTAGCTACTTTAGGTGGAGGCAGGCTAACACTACCCATACACTTCCAGTGTTTGAGCTAAGCTAATTACAGGCGATACGGCTCTATCTCCCTTGTTACTGCACACACAGTGGAAAGGATGGCGTCTATCTGCTGGTCATGGACTCAGGAGTGAGGCAAGACACGAAAAAAAAATTGGGGCGTATCCCTTTAAGACAGACACATCACACAGAGACGTGGTATAACAGAATTATAAAACCTAAGAACCTACAGAGTCCTGTGGGTTTAATAGGTTTGAATTTAAATGGAAATGAACCTGTAAACTGAAGAATTGATGCTATTGAAAAACGATTTAAAGGAGCGGAGTTAAATCATTCCCATGGGAACAATGCAACTTCACTAAATGGTCTGACCTTCAGAAATAAAATAAAAAAAACCTGTCAGGGTAATGTTCAGATTATGCAAGTTGGTCTTTAAATAGTCATTAAATTAAAGCAGTAATTAATAACTGGTGTCATAAAAGCGGCTCTCATTAAATCTGAAAGTAAGATTAAGACACAGGTTGGGAGATGTGTTTTGAGATACGTCTTATCCTTGATCAATCAACGGGGATCTGTACTCTGTCCCACAGGCTGCCTCTTCCATGTTTTCTGTCTGTTTAAACTGGGACATGACATATTACAGCATTTTCCCTGTTTCGCTGCTTGCTATGTTCAGTTATACTTCATTTAATGGGAAATATTGCATTTTACACACACACAGCACGGGCTACTTTACTAAACTCTTAGATATAAATGGGAGTTTCTACACTGTGTTATTATCACCTGCTTGTACACAGCGGGTGTGTAGGTTAAATGCTTCATTACATTTTAAAAGAATGACAATGTAGGGCTTTTAGTCTGCTCTCGTTTTAGCAGCACACCTTCCTGAACTGAGTGTTCTGTACCATATACGTCCCCTGACAGTCTCCATACCAGACTCTAATCACAGCTGTGCTCAATTTGCGGTGTAACCCTAACCCTAAATTACACATCAACATATTAATCAGTTTAATTAAGAAGCATTCTCTGCCTGAAGGTGTTTTATGTTTGTTGCATTTACGTTCATGTCGGTGTTTTAAATGATGATTGATTCAAGAGCCCAGATTTCCTTCAATTCTATTATTATCTCTCTTTTTTTTTTCAAATAGCTTTTGGGCTTTTTGCCTTTTAATAGACAGGACAGTTTAGTTTAGAGACAGAGAACGACATGCATTGGGGGGATCAAACCTGGGCCACTGCAGAGAGGACTATAGCCTCAGTATATGGGGCGCTTGCTCAACTCAGTGAACTATGACAGCCACAATTTTATTTTCAATTTTCAATGATTATTCATTTGACATATAAAATACATTTCATGTCATTGTGTTAAAGTGAAATAAAGCTACACTAGCCTATAGATATTTCTGTGACACTAATTGGTGGTAAACCAGTGAAAAAAATAGTTAAATGCCAATGAAAACTAATCAGGAACTCATCAATTACTGTTAAGTGAGTGACTTAAAGGGATAGTTCACCCAAAATTCAAATTTCACTCATTATCTACTCACCCTCATGTCGACTAAGAGCTGGGAGAATTTTCAGAGTCCTCCGTTCCTTCTCTGATTACGTCAGGGCTTTAATGGACACAGAGGGATATTACATACATGAGCAGTATGGAAGGCAGTGAACTGAGACACTGGGAGCTTCTATGTGGAAATGACTTTTTAATTTTTTTCTGTTTCTTTTTCAATACAAGAGGGACATTACAGACGAGCAGTATGGAGGTATTTGGATGTTTTTTTGGTGTCCATTCACAGCCATTATATGGACAAATACAGAGGACTCTGAAAATTCTCACAGCTCTTCGACATGAGGGTGAGTAGATAATGAGTGAAATTTACTGTACAGTATGCTGAAAAACAGTTTTATAAAGGTGACAACAAATCACAATAGTTTAGTTTCTATTTTAGTAAAGTGAGCAGCATGATATAAAAGCAGACCTGTGGTGAGAAGGCCACGAAGTTGTGAAAGTCCTCCTTGAAGATGTTCCTCTTCTGGATGCAGGAGTGAACGGAAAAAGGCTCGGCGTGGCCGATGTGCTGCAGGGACTCTTGGTCGGTGGTGGACTCGCTGTCGATATCCATGGGAAAGTAGGTGCTCTGCATTTCGCAGGGTGTAGGACTGCTGTTGGAGTACTGGGGCAGATGGTGCAGCTTGTCCAGAGAGGCTGCTCTACATTTCAGGTCTTTGCCCACTCCCAGGATGAAGTTGGGGTCTGAGGCGGGAATAAACTGCTCACAGTTTTTGCACTCGGACAGTTTGGGACAGGGAGGGGCGCTCTGAGCTACGGCGTGCTGCTGGGGGCGGTGGTGGTGGTGGTGGTGGTGGTGATGGTGGTGGTGTCCATCCCTGCGCTCGTAACCGGCCCCTCTGTCGCAGTCCTGATACTTGTAGGCGTCGCTGTCGGACCTGCACAGGTCCACCGAGCGGTTCTTGTGGATCTTGGCTCTGTGCACCACGGGCAGCTTGTCTTTGGCCGTGCCTCCGTTCATCTGGATCAGGTTGAACATGGTGACGATGTCCGCCGCCACCATCAGCTTCTTGGACTCCGGGTCCTCCATGGAGCTGCGCATCTTGTCCTTGAAGAGCGTGGCCGGGAAGGCGGGGTCCAGGCAGGCCGTGTAGAAGAGCAGGCTGCGCAGCTTGGCCAGGTGCACCAGGTCGAAGCGAGCGCACAGGGACTTGCACAGGTCCTGGTAGGACATGATGCTGTGCTTGGTGTCCAGCTCCTCTAGGATCCGGACCAGGAACTGGGAGTACTCAGGGAGGGGGTCCATGGCTGATGGGCTGGCAGGAAGAGGCCTACAGGAACAGTCCTACCTTAGGAGAAGCTCAGCACCTGGAAACAACACAGTTAAAGATCTGTTCACTTCATCTGCTTTTGGTTTTTGTTGTTTTTTTTCCCTGCAAGAACACAAATCATCACTAATTGAGACATCCAGTCAGTCCACAGTGTAGCCTAATGTCCTGGACTGTGCTGGGTTTATTACATGCAGTCAGCAGGACGACTATAATCCACAATAATTATTAAAAAAAAACAAAAAAAAACATCAACCCCTACACAACCTGAGCTGCTCACACCGACCCACCTGCAGTCCGACAGCCTCCAACAGAGCGCTGGTGCGATCACTGGGACGATCCAGTCTTTATGTCAGCTGTGTGTGTGTATGTGTATGTGTATGTGTGTGTGTGTGTGTGTGTGTGTGTGTGTGTGTGTGCATACCGACACTCACCCTGAGTTGCTGGGAGCAGAGTGGAGAATGATCCGATCAGCAGCTCGGGGTAGAGCAGAGATCCAACACAGTGATCGAACATCATCCGGCACTGAATCCGCAGCACGCGCGCACCTTCCACACGGCTGCATCCGCGACGAGGGCTTTCACTGACAGAGACTAACTTTAACCCATTGGTTAGTCGAAATCATTAAAAAGAAAAAAGAAAAAGAAAAGACAAAAAAGCCAAGTGTGAACCTAAACGCACCGTGCATCCTCACATGCACGCGCACAGGTGAATGCTGATTAGATGCTTCAGGTGGATTTTGATGTGAGACGCGGGTCCGCGCTCCCGCTGCAGCGCCTCCATTGTCCTACGGCTCCTCGCTCCCTCCCGGACACCGAGCGCTGCCTGCGCCGCTGTGATGCTGTGGGATTGAAACTGCACTAAACTGCATACGGTGCTGGAAAGTGTCAAATGGTAAACATTTAGACGTTTAGACTTCCGGTCAGTGCTTTCAAAATAAGAGTTATTGTGGGGTTCACCTCGAAAGAAAGAAAGACAGAAAGATGTAAATAATCTCCAAATAAAACATCTGTTGCTCCAATAAAAAAAATACAAAATTCAGTAAAAGTGATATGAAATGTTTCTGGTTCATTACCAATTTAACATTACAGTGTTTAGGTCTATGTAGGCCTCTAATTTAATGTTGTGGTGTTTAATCTGTGTCCGAGTAATAGCTAGCCTATAATTAGGCTTTAATAGCCTATTAGCTTGGCACAATAGTAATAGACCACTTCGACGTCGACGTCACAGTGACGTACTGGTGGCAGAAAAATACCGGAAGTACACATCCTGACATACAGTTCAACCATAAGCTCAACTTTAAAAAGCAGCGCTGCTGTTTGGCTGCAGCACGACCCTAATCTGTGATGATGAGCCCACATTAGAGGGTGAATTTCATTTAATTTTCAGTGAGTTTGGAGCTGACGAAAGGAGAGAAAAAAGAGAGTCGTGCAAATGTTGATTAGAGAGGGAGCCTGACTAACCCGGTGGAAATTAATACAACGACTTGCGAAGGAACTATAAAGAACTCAGCTGTTTTAAACTCTAAACCGAGTCGAGTAGGCTGGAGCCAGGCTGTAACTGTGTAGTGGAGAAGCGGCAACACACGCGCGTCCCCTCAATGCGGCTGCACCCTATATGTGAGAGAGAGAGAAATTCTGACTTGCTTGACTTGTTTGGTATCACTATTTGCACATGTAGGTTACAATATCTAGACCCCGAATATGAGACGACCCGTCCTTTCCAACTTTTTTCGACGGAAAAAATACTCATATTCGGTCCCTAGCAACGGTCTGTGATATAGCCTAACAACGGTCTGCCTGTTAGCCTACAGAAATAATAGACATACATAACTGTAATATACATCCATACAAGTACAGTTTGCTGTCAGTATATACCGTAGTTGGCAGACTTGTTGATGATCGCCCACGTCTTTATACAGCAGTGTTTTGTGTCCCTGTCACTGGCTAGGCAGTAGGCCTACAGTACGTCGGTCCGTAACACAAAACACAGTCCGTTGCTAATCGGTAACTTAGCCTACTCAGGTATGATAACCGGTTTTCTGTTGACAAAGCATTAAAATAATCAGACAAGGCCTCTGTATGATCCATCTTCCTCTGATTTGATCCATGTTTCCACTGTTGACACCGGATCAACTGTCACTTTCTGCCACCAGTTAAGCCCCGCCCACAACATACGTCATCATTGTTTACAAACATAGAAGTGGTCTATTAATATAACATTTAAATAAGAATGCATTTTTTAAAAATCTACTTTTCTAAACCAAATATTACTTTTGAGCTGTGACAGTTAAATGTGGAAAAAAAAGTTTTACATTAACACATCCAGTAGGAGATGGCATTCTCAACATTACATAGAAGCGGCACAGCATACATCACCTGTCTATCAGTTTTTCATGGGAGCTCTGTTATACCGAACAGTCCAGCGCTCATTCCCTTCATCATTCTTTCGGGGTTCGTGCTTTTATTGTGAAGACAGCGCGTCTCACTTCCGGTCACAGCCTGGATGACTCTGTGTAATCGATGCAGCTCTTTGTTTCTACTTCGAATGACGTAACTACTACACCTAAAGCTCAACGTAAGGAAT
Source organism: Decapterus maruadsi (assembly GCA_030347415.2). Classification (NCBI taxonomy): domain Eukaryota; kingdom Metazoa; phylum Chordata; class Actinopteri; order Carangiformes; family Carangidae; genus Decapterus; species Decapterus maruadsi. The sequence goes on from CM064900.1 coordinate 34,277,099, forward strand.
ATATGTAATATATATCATGAATGTTTATCAAGACTCATGTTGACATATGTTCACTAAATATTACATATAAACATCCTCTGTTTATCTGTTTATTACTCATAGTAATATCAGAATTATCTATGATGCTTTTTTTAATTGGCATAGGATGTTGCAACAATATATGTTCAAGATATTCATTTTGTACAACGCTCATATGAAAATACTGTTTGCTTCTATATGGTTTTATAATTATTTTATATTTATGAAAACATGGTTTCAGACTTTTGAAACTTAGTGTAGGCTATGTATTATCCACAAGTTCAAAATCCTAAATGTATGTATGCATATATATGGGCTAGACAAACGTCGATATGAAAAAATATTACATTTTCTAATGGGCTCCAGATATAGTATTACGTATTTGATTTTATTTTTTCAATATGTGGGATTACAACTACCAAATAAATGAATAAAAATCACCTTATAGATATTTTTAAATATGTAGGCTATGCACATATGCTAATTTTAATATGTGTATCCAGATGATTTCTTTTTATATGCGAAGGAAGAAACATACAGCAACATTTGATGGATTACATTTCTGTGCAACAGAATCAACATCCTTCTACTTTTCAGTGAATGTTCTTACTGAAGAACCGGAAAGGAAACAAGTTCATATCAGTGAGTTGTGTTCAATCTACACTGGAGTTGTTCATTTCCCGGCTGACTAAGCAGCCTTTAATTGGGCTGCGGTGAGGAGTCGGCGGCCCAGTGGCTCGAGGAGGACGTGAGGGTCTGAACGGACCGGGGGACACAGGTTGTCACTCATTCGCCTGAATTAACCTCATGGATTTAACACAGCGATTATCAAGATCCAGAATAGAGTAAATGTTTCTACAATCAGTTTTTCAAATCAACTAAAAAGAAAGTAACGTCTCAAAAAGCCGAAAATAAATGAAGCATGTGTGTTTAACGACCTGAGGCTAATTAACCAGCTCGTGGATGCGATGTTACACACTGACAGCAGCTCATTGATTGGACAATTTCTGCAACTGTCATCCTGCTGTGTGCACAGACTAACTCCCAGTGACTGACAGCAGGCCGTGCTATACATGATAAATAAAAGTAAATAAATCATGAAGAAGACAGAAAAGCGATAAACACCACAGCTGTCATCCTCTTCATTGATCTCTCCATTCATCTACCCGCGAGGCGCGAGGCGCGAGCCGCTGCAGAAATGCGCTGGTTTTGGGGACGGTAACAGCTGCTAGCGGCGAATACACGGCAAAAACTAACAACCAGGCTAAACTGAGGAGTGACAAACGATGACAAACTGTTCCTGTTGCCATGGTGCAGTAGTACCAGAGACACATGGATGAAAGACATATTCATTTGAAGCTTATGATATGATATAACCCCTCGGTCACCGATACAGTGAACATCTGTGAACATCTGTGCTGAGCAGATCGATGATTTGATGCACCAAACTTTTCTCCATTCCATGAGGCTGCAGCTAAAACAGCACGATCCACCTTAAAGGGATAGTTCACCCCAAATTCTGATTGCACAATCTACTCATTATCATATTATATTGCATTATCTACTCACCCTCATGTCGACTAAGAGCTGGGAGAATTTTCAGAGTCCTCCATTCCTTCTCTGGGTTACGGGGGTCCGTGCAGCAGTATTTGCCCATATAATGGTTGTGAATGGTGCTCACTTTTCTTTGTCCAAAAAGATACACCAAAAAACATCCAAATAGCCCCGACATGAGAAATTGTTCTGAAAAAAAAATTTAATAGGCCTACCGGTAAGTCTATATTTTGAGCTTTGTAGTGGAAGCTCCCAGTGTCTCAGTTCACTGCTGCAGAACAATTTCTCATGTCGGGGTTTCAATACAAGACGGACATTACAGACGGGTATTTGGATGTTGTTTGGTGTGTGGTATCCATTCACAACCATTATATGGACAAATCCTGCTGCATGAACCCCCCCATAACTCAGAGAAGTAACGGAGGACTCTGAAAATTCTCACAGCTCTTAGTCGACATGAGGGTGAAATTTGAATTTTGGGTGAACTATCCCTTTAATTTAGATCATGGACTGTGGGACATTTAAATGCATCAGTGAGACAATCTGAGTGAACAGAGCAGTGTTATGAGTTCATTAATATAGTGTATGTAGGTCTAGCTCACCTGACCCACATACTGGATGTGATGCTACCATCAGTCTGTCTGGAGTAAATGTGACTCTGCCATTAGTGTTTTTGTGGAATTGCACATCTCTATGTCTGCATTGTGTTTTTGCATGACTCTTCAGTATGGAGCATGTAGATGTATTGTAATAGCCCCCACAGACAGGACGTTAAACACACCAGATGGACTCTCGGTCTCCTGCGGTGCCGAGTCTAAGCCAGAAAATAGAGATTCACACAGAGATGCTCTCTTCAATTAATGCAGCATCCCACACAGGCCGCTCCATACAGAAGAGCTTATTGAAAGCCTCCTGTTAAAACACACAGAGTGTTTTATACTCTGGTGTCATCTGAACTGAACATCCAGCAGGAGCCGTGGCTGGGATGGGAGGACAGAGACAGACAGAGGATCTCAGGTGTTTGGACGCAGAGGACTGGGATGTTTTCAGCACTGATACCAGTAGTTGAGTTTACAGCGGCTGTGATATCATACATCAGTGTCTGTGAGGACAGCTGTGCACCAACACGCACCAGGGTGAGTTATAATAATGATGAACCCTGGTTCACTGCTAAACTCAGAGGCAGCAGCGGGAGGAGGAGGAGAAACACAAAGACTGCACATGGAGTTTAGCATGTTATACATGTGTTTTTTGTTTTTTTTAAGTATATTCTTTTGACTTTTCATGCCTTTCATTAGATAGGACAGCTGAGAGAGACAGGAAATGAGGAAGCAGAAAGGGGGGAACACAGGGATTATATATACACGAGGGAACGAGACACAGGTGGTGTAATCAAACACAGGTGAGACACATGAGGTAATCAAACGGGCGGGAAACTTAACAGGAAGACAGGAATCAGACAGAAACAGGAACATAACAGAATGAAAGAGACATAAGACATAGATAGGACGCAGACCAGGACAAGTTGTCGTTGTGCGTGATGTAGATTTCTTTTTTATCACCTGTTCATTTTATTCAGCCTCAGTGTTCCCACATTACACGCACAGCACAACTTTTCTCATCCACTGATCTGCAGAGAGCGATCCGAGTAGATCACAGTGGATCTGTCACCTCTTCACTCTCTGTTTTCCCTCCTTTCAAAATGAAATTGTGGGCATTACAGAAATATATATATATAATGGTAATACTCCTTACATAAAGGAGCTTTCGCAGCAGGTAAAGGGTTAAAGAGCCAGGGAACAGGTGTAGTGAGGATCTAAACAGACCTTCACCATCATATTCCCAACAAAACCAAAAACCAAAGGCCTTAATGATGACCCACCTGTGGCCCTGACCTCCGTGTTGTTGAAGTCCTTTGAACCCTGGCGCTTCAAAGCCATCACAGACCCCCCTCTGTCTGGACCCCCCGCTGTTCACCTTGCACAACTAATAGGTGCTCTATGCACGATGGCAAGGCAATTTTTTTTTTTGTAAAGGCCATTTTTACAGTTTGTCTCAAAGGGCTTTACATGGCATCACAACAACATCCTCTGCCCTTAGACCCTCACATCCACTGAGGAAAACCTCCACAGAAAACCCTTTAAACTGGAGAAATGAGCAATAGATGTTGTTACAGACAAGACAACAGTTTACAACATGGGATAGGATAGAAAAACATTAAGAAGAAAAGGATGTCTACACTCAAACTCAAAAACTCTCTTGAGGTGTTTAGGCAAAAGCAGGGAAAGGCTGGCACACATAGTCAAAAAATGGAAAGTCCACTATAGAGGTCAACTGTGACATGTTTAAAGGGATAGTTCAGCATTTTTGCAAATTGGCCTATTGCCATAATCTCTGTAGTCTTCAGTAGGTTCCATTAATTGTCGGTGCAGGCTGTTTTTAGAATGGCGGACCAGAGCCATGAGCTGCTCAGAGCTACGCTACGGAGGCTCATGGGATTTTTTGGTTTCCCTCATCAAACTATGTACATCAGATACACAATCCAACAACTCCACAACGCTCTGGTGGACAAGTTGTGACCTGCACATTCACCACGCTATGAGATAATAACACAACGTTACCACACAGAGTTGTTTTAGAGGGAAATGCAGAAACTGCTTGCTGAAGTGAATGGATCAATTCATGTTGCAGGGCCACAAGTGTAGATACTACAGGCCAGGGTGATATCTAAAGCTATTAGGATAAACGCTAATAGTTATTTAACAATTACAAAATATATAGAGTAGGAATATATAGGAAAAATGGAATAAGACATGCCAGGTTAATGGGAGTACTGGATGGCAGACTGGTTCAAGAGCAGGAAGAGGCAATAAAAGCTCAACAACATGGCCCTCACTTCATCCTCCAGCACCTGGACATCACAGGAAGCAAGCTCTCAGCTGAGCGGTGGATCACTGCCCTCCTGACAGACAGACAGGAAGCAGCAGGTGTAGCTGGGGGAAGCATGTCCTAACAAGCTCCTGAGATTAGAGGATAACACCACCCTCCCTCACTGGACCCTGCAAAGGGAGACTCATCTCTGGGGAGGATCAGTCGGCCTTTACAGGAGGGAGCTTGACCATGCGCTGCAGCCAGAACAACCTGCAGGTACATGCTCAGGAAACAGGACTATGAAGCGTATAAAAGGACAGATTGTGGCTGATCCCTCCCACCCTGGACACAACAACTCCCTCAGGCATCAGGAGGATCAAAACCATACGCCACAACAACAGTTTTCCTCCACTGTGCCACTCTGCCTCCCACCACCTCCGCTCCCCTCCACTAGCACTAGAACACCACTAGAGCAATGCACCGTGTCCTCTTGCATATGCACTACTGCACATTTTGTCTCGAATCATATTTAGTTGTTATTGTATTTCTGTACTGGTTTAATCACCCCCCCCTCTTGTTCTTTGCACCGTACACCATGGCAATTTCCCCGTGGGTGTTAATGACTACTTGGCAATAAAAGCTATTCTGATGTGTCGGTTGACATGAGTGAAGACACAATCAGCATAGTGTTGGTAACTGCCAGTTCTCTATCAGGCTGATGAACAGCTCTCCTCTGTTCTGTCTGCACAGAAGGCGTGACACCTCACAAAAGCATGCCTCATATGTTGTTCACACACACACACGCATACGCACACATCCTCTAACCTTAAAGGGATAGTTCAATGTGTTAGCAAATTGGCCCACTGCCATAATCCCTATAGTCATAGCAGTAGGTTTGTTACCTTTAATTGTTGGTGCAAGCTATTTTTAGAACGGCGGAGCAGAGCCGTGAGCTGCTCAGAGCTACGCTACGGAGGCTCATGGGATTTCTTGGTTTCCCTCATCAAACTCATCAAATACACAATCCAACAACTCCACAACCCTCTGGTGGACAATTCCACGCTAGCTCCACACTATGAGGTAATAACACAACGTTACCACACAGAGTTGTTTTCAAAAAACTGCTCCCAACTGGGAACGTGCATCAGCGACTTTGCATTAATTTCCCTCTAAAACAACTCTGTGTGGTAACGTTGTGTTATTATCTCATAGCGTGGTGAATGTGCAGGTAACAACTTGTCCACCAGAGCGTTGTGGAGTTGTTGGATTGTGTATTTGATGAGTTTGATGAGGGAAACCAAGAAATCCCATGAGCCTCCGTAGCGTAGCTCTGAGCAGCTCACGGCTCTGCTCCGCCGTTCTAAAAACAGCTTGCACCGACAATTAAAGGTAACGAATCTACTGCTAAAACTACAGGGATTATAGCGATGGACCAATTTGCCAAAATGTTGAACTATCCCTTTAAATACCTTTAATTACCTTTAAATAATAAACATTCAGTCCAATGGGCAATTTAGAGTGACTGCTGGAAGAAGCAGGAGAACCCATAGAGAGTGCAGGGACCCAGTTTCTGCACCAGTGAGCAGTGAGTACAGTATGTTAACAAATGTTAACACGCACATACACACACATGAACATGCACACAACATGTACACTCATAGTCTGTAATCATGTCGCCCGTCAAACAGAGACAGTGATGGATAGGGAGGTGTGGCATAAACCATAACTTACAACAAAGACTCAGTGTTTAATGTGTTGTTCCCCAGATCCTGAACACAACTGTCCTCACAACAAACGCTGAATATAGACGGTTTGGATGAAGCACAAGAGAAAGAGTGGGAGTATAAGACACAAACAAAAGAAACAAAAACATTTTGTTGTTCTCAATCCATTGTGGTGACTTCTCAAATTAGAGATGCACATCCATTCATCCACCAGGCACAACAAAGGCCACATGCAAACACTGACATCAGTGTCAACCACACACAGCGCTCCATTTTCCTGAATTATGCAATTACAGTGTGCAAAGGGAAGGTGACTGCAATCTGGCAGCAAAATTCAATTTCAAAAAATTCAAATGACTTGGTGCAGGTGCTGAGCGATGATCAGGTTTGTACCTGTGAACCTTTCAAAGCCTGAGCAGCATCTGGAGCTGTTCACAAAGTCAATTACAAACTGGATATGAGTATTTATGAGGCGTGTGCCTGGCCTGAGAACAGAAATGTAGAAAGTCATTAAATAGTGAGACAGTACAAGTCATCTACAAATTTCAATAGGGTACTTCATACATGTTTATAGTATGTCTTTATATGTCCAGAGGATATTTATTTATACATAATATATGTCTGGGTTTGTCATGTATGTCAATTGTTCTAATTCCTGATAGATTTATATAGCCTATATTTTTTACATACATTATTTTTTCTTATATTTACTCCTTAAAACCTCACATAACGATAACAAATAACATTTTTGAAGAAGTAAAATGTGAACCAAAAAAACAACAAAGCTCTTATCAAGGGTTGTGGTCTCATTTCTAGAGTCCAGTGCAACATTTTACAGCTAAATTACAGATACCTTTGGGTAAATGGCGCCCCCCTGTGGTCTAATTAGTTTTAACACTCATGAGACTGAGTTTTCAGAACAATCAGGACATCATGAAATCAGTCACACACCTACACAGACATGCAGGCTTTGTGTATGATGGTTTTGTTATGATGGCCCCTTGGGAGATAGTAAATCATGATAAAATAAAAAAAAATTTGACCACACCATTGTTTTTCTCAGCTTAATACAGAACCCTTCTTAAAGTGAGAAACTGTCTCTTACTTTATGGATTTATGTTACGCTGAAAAAGTGCATATTTCAGTAGTTCCAGGGATTCTGCATGAGCCTGAGCATCAGACATCCCAGGTGCTAGAGGTGAACAGGAAGAGGAGGCAAGGAGAAAAAGATGAGACTGCAAAGACAAGCGTGGCAAATGCATTGCTTACTTTGACTAAGCTGGCAGCAGACTTACACAACTGGAGACAGACAACTGCTGGAAATGTAATGCAGTCGAAGAAGGATTACAAAATTCAAGTTTTCCTATTATGCATCCCAGTTATACTCAGAAGTCAGAATTTCCAACTTAATTCATTGAATGTATCATTTATATTTTAGTCAGGTACTCCTGCAGTTGCTCTGTGGTTGTTGAGCCGGCCCTCACAGCTACGTTTAAGTTGCAGTGTTGATATAAACCTGGCTGTGCTTCAGTATAAAGAAGATAAAAACGTTATGTGTGTCCTGAGTGTTCTCTGACAGGATGAAGTGGCTCCAGCGATTACAGTCCTTGCAGCTTTTCAATACTGACCTCTTTTTTTCACCAGAAAGAGTTCTGTACTGCAGAGAGAGAAAGTAGCCTCGATCCACCTAATATAAGATGTTGCTGCAACCATTCCATGTTACACCACAGAGAAACTCATTATACAGGTGTCTTTTATATACATTTCACTTTTAATAAACATTTTACTATAGGTATTTAAAGGTATAGTTCAACATTTTGGCAAATTGGCCCATTGCCATAACCCCTATAGTCATAGCAGTAGGTTTGTTACCTTTAATTGTCGGTGCAAGCTGTTTTTAGAGCGGCGGAGCAGAGCCGTGAGCCTGTAGCTAGGCTACAGAGGCTCATGGGATTTCTTGGTTTCCCTCATCAAATACACAATCCAACAACCCCACAACGCTCTGGTGGACAAGTTGTGACCTGCACATTCACCACGCTATGAGATAATAACACAACGTTACCACACAGAGTTGTAAATTCATGCAAAACTGCTGATGCGTGTTGCCTTCAGGGACAGTTTTTCAGCAAGCAACCTCGAAAACAACTGGTAACGTTGTGTAATTCGCCCTTCGCGTAAGCCCCGCCCCCCTTGGTTACTGTTGCCATGCCGGGCAAGCTTTCACTCCGAGTCATCTCACTGGTTGTCAAACTGCAAGTTTTTGGGCGATTGTGAACCACATATGGCTTCCGCTGCAGTTTTTTTTCTCCCACCACTGTATCAGTCAGTGAAAGCAGCCCCTGCCTGGAGGATCCCTCGCCTGAAAGCCCAGGTAAAAGCCCCAAAAGTACGGCTTTGGTACAGCTGTCATGTCGGAGGTGAATGTATGGTTATCCCCATATTTACACTTGTTCAAGTCGAAAAAAAAGTCCGATCGTATCTGAACATCTCTATATTGCTGCTGCCGCCGCCGCTGTAGCAGCAGTAGCAGCAACAATAACAATATCCTTCTCTACAAACGTTTTGTTTTTCGTCCCAGGAAATGTAATGAAGCTTGCCAGGCCTATGGTTACGGGTCAGGTGACGGTTGCTAACGTATGATTGGTCAATAGCGGTTTTAGGGCGGAGTCCGCGAAGGGTCAATTATCTCATAGCGTGGTGAATGTGCAGGTCACAACTTGTCCACCAGAGCGTTGTGGAGTTGTTGGATTGTGTATTTGATGAGTTTGATGAGGGAAACCAAGAAATCCCATGAGTCTCGGTAGCGTAGCTCTGAGCAGCTCACGGCTCTGCTCCACCGTTCTAAAAACAGCTTGCACTAACAAATAAAGGTAACAAACCTACATATATGACTATAGGGATTATGGCAATGGGCCAATTTGCCAAAATGTTGAACTGTCCTTTTAATCTAAACCTTGCCTCTTGCTCTGTCCACTGTTGTCAGACTGAGAGGGTAAATCTCTCATTTAATTGACTTGATGTCTTGTTTTCTTAGCAGCTTACATGTATAATCAAGCACGGTTCCATGAGGAGCCATCTGGGCAGTGAGCTCACTGTGATGAGGCTTCATCTAGAACACAAACCTACACAATATTCATTAACCCTGCTGATGCTATCACAACTGTCTGTGTTTTAACGGACACACACTCTCTGTCCCACTACATCCCTGTCTCTCCTGTGTTGCCGAGGCAGATCTAGTATCACTGCCAGCCTTTCTGTTTGTTTCTCGTCCAGTCTGCAAAACAGAGCCAGTGTTCTCGTCCTCCAGGTAACCTCTGCAGTTACGCAAGCTCAGAAGTTTGAACTTTTCTGTTCTAGTTTCCAATATCAACCTCAAAATCTCAAGTGTCCTCCCAGATCTGTCTCCATGCTGTGAAACTAAACACAGTTCACAGAACTAACACACACACCATAACAGTGAAAATAAGAAATCTAACAGAACAACAGTCAGGTCACTGATGGGGAGGATTATTTTTCAAAGTGGTATTTGTTGCTCTGTGTGTTCTTGGCTGCAGAGACGACTCAGATTTGTTATTCTGCTGATAAACAATACGACTTTGTCCTTAGATAATATGCAGTAACATCTCACAGGTGTGTGCGTGTGCATTATAGGGATGTGTCTATTAGAACGTACATGCATTTCATTTTCACACACACACCAACACAGTCTCACCCCTTTTCGTCAGGCGCTTGACGCTTGGTCAGTGCCCCCTGGCGTCAATGACATGACGTCCAGGGGGTACCCTAAATGTCGTCTGGTGACGAAAAGGGACGTCCATAGACCTGAATGCAAATCCATCATCTTCAGATTCTGACGAAGCGGGTCCTCTGTTAATTTGAATGCAAACCCCTCGTATGCGGTGTTTTGACGAACAGGGTTTAAATCCTTATGGCGGCTTTTTATATATTTTGGGCTAAATTTAAATGTTAGGCTATATTTACAGGACTGCATGCTTGCTGCGGACTTGAAACAATATTGAGTGTAGCCGATACAATTTTCCTTTTTTACGCTCTCATTCATTCTCGTTGAAACCGGCAGCGGAGCTGCTGCAGACCCTCGTATGCGGTATTTTGACGAACAGGGTTTAAATCTTTATGGCGGCTTTTTATATATAGCCTATTGGGCAAAATATAAATGTTATAATTACAACAGTTACAGGACTGCATGCTTGCTGCGGACTTGAAACATTGTACTAGTGAGCATAGCCGACTACTTTTCCTTTTTTGCGCTCTCATTCATTCTCGTTGAAGCCGGCAGCGGAGCCGGAGCTGCCTGCGCATAGCAACCGTTGCTATGCACGGTCACTGACGGACGGACAGCTTCGCCCACTGAAACTATAAACTCATTAATTTCACCGTGGTATCTTTATATTACGCGGCTCATTGATGCTTATTCAAACAAAACGTAGTAAAAACTTTTAGACTTGTGTATATTAAATTATAATCATTCATTTATCAATCATAGACAGGATATGACGTTTCTGGCGCCAGAGCAGTCAATGAGCTGGACGCCACAGCGCCACTGTGGGTGTCTGGTCTGCAACGACACGTGTGTCAGGCCTGCTGTGATCAGGAGTGGAAATCAGACAGCTGGATCAATAACCTCCACATTCTTTGGGTTACGTTCAGAGGTTTATCAAGGCAGGGCCTAGGGTCATCCAGTGTTAGCATTACAGACCCATCTGACCTTCACAGGGGTCACGTCAACTTTTCATGTGAAATTTGACGATCATTGTGTACGAGACTAAATTCAACAGATATTCTTTAATAACTTCCACATGCTTTGAGCTGGAAGCCTGAAAGTTTCAGGGTTTTATCAGGGGCCTAGGGCCATCCATGAGCTGCTATTTCAGACCAATCCCACATTCAGAAGGGGTCAAAGGTCAAGGTTTAATGTGAAATTTGACAATTTTTGCTATTATTTCAGGCCTTAAACACCAATACTTTGAGCTGGGAAGCTGAACTCTTAGATTTTAGTCCAGAGCTTGGAGCAGATTGACTGTGCCAAATATCAGAGCTGTGCTCCACTCAGAAGTGTCCAAAATGGCCAAAAAGCAGTGTTCATTTCTAATCCCTCATTGTGTACGAGACTAAATTCAACAGATATTCTTTAATAACTTCCACATGCTTTGAGCTGGAAGCCTTAAAGTTTCAGGGTTTTATCAGGGGCCTAGGGCCATCCATGAGCTGCTATTTCAGACCAATCCCACATTCAGAAGGGGTCAAAGGTCAAGGTTTAATGTGAACTTTGACAATTTTTGCTATTATTTCAGGCCTAAAACACCAATACTTTGAGCTGGGAAGCTGAACTCTTAGATTTTAGTCCAGAGCTTGGAGCAGATTGACCGTGCCAAATATCAGAGCTGTACTCCACTCAGAAGTGTCCAAAATGGCCATGGTAAGTATCAAAGGTCACAGGGGTCAAACATCAAAGTGAATCCTAACAAAACACACACGCTTTAAGTAATCATCATGAAATTTGGTGAAGTTGTATATCAGAGAGTCCTCTATCATAATATTGTATTCCTGTTGCGCTGGGGGCCACGGGGGGCCCCTGGGGGCCACATGGCTTTCCCATGCTCTCACAGAGTTGGGTGTCGGGGTGGTGCATAAGCGCCTCAGAATGAGTCCACACGCCAAGTTTCAAGTGATTCGGTCTGTTTCTATGGCAACGGTGGCCTTCAGGAAACAGAGGAATGCGGCTCTTTAAAGCCCCGCCTCTCGAAAAGTACTGGCCCGATCAGGGCCGAAAACATGTCGATGCGCTTGTCTTGGGGTCCCGAACCACTGATAAAAAATTCAGAACTGTGCGACTTTTGGAAATATATTTTGTCCATTTTGGCTTTTCAGATTCAAAGCCTGTCAGACTTAAAGCCTGAGAGACCCTCTGACTCAGAAAAGCCAAAATGGACAAAATATATTTCCAAAAGTCGCACAGTTCTGAATTTTTTATCAGTGGTTCGGGAGCCCAAGACAAGCGCATCGACATGTTTTCGGCCCTGATCGGGCCAGTACTTTTCGAGAGGCGGGGCTTTAAAGAGCCGCATTCCTCTGTTTCCTGGAGGCCACCGTTGCCATAGAAACAGACCGAATCACTTGAAACTTGGCGTGTGGACTCATTCTGAGGCGCTTATGCACCACCCCGACACCCAACTCTGTGAGAGCATGGGAAAGCCATGTGGCCCCCAGGGGCCCCCCGTGGCCCCCAGCGCAACAGGAATACAATATTATGATAGAGGACTCTCTAATATACAACTTCACCAAATTTCATGATGATGTCTTAAAGCGTGTGTGTTTTGTTAGGATTCACTTTGATGTTTGACCCCTGTGACCTTTGATACTTACCATGGCCATTTTGGACACTTCTGAGTGGAGTACAGCTCTGATATTTGGCACGGTCAATCTGCTCCAAGCTCTGGACTAAAATCTAAGAGTTCAGCTTCCCAGCTCAAAGTATTGGTGTTTTAGGCCTGAAATAATAGCAAAAATTGTCAAATTTCACATTAAACCTTGACCTTTGACCCCTTCTGAATGTGGGATTGGTCTGAAATAGCAGCTCATGGATGGCCCTAGGCCCCTGATAAAACCCTGAAACTTTCAGGCTTCCAGCTCAAAGCATGTGGAAGTTATTAAAGAATATCTGTTGAATTTAGTCTCGTACACAATGAGGGATTAGAAATGAACACTGCTTTTTGGCCATTTTGGACACTTCTGAGTGGAGCACAGCTCTGATATTTGGCACAGTCAATCTGCTCCAAGCTCTGGACTAAAATCTAAGAGTTCAGCTTCCCAGCTCAAAGTATTGGTGTTTAAGGCCTGAAATAATAGCAAAAATTGTCAAATTTCACATTAAACCTTGACCTTTGACCCCTTCTGAATGTGGGATTGGTCTGAAATAGCAGCTCATGGATGGCCCTAGGCCCCTGATAAAACCCTGAAACTTTCAGGCTTCCAGCTCAAAGCATGTGGAAGTTATTAAAGAATATCTGTTGAATTTAGTCTCGTACACAATGATCGTCAAATTTCACATGAAAAGTTGACGTGACCCCTGTGAAGGTCAGATGGGTCTGTAATGCTAACACTGGATGACCCTAGGCCCTGCCTTGATAAACCTCTGAACGTAACCCAAAGAATGTGGAGGTTATTGATCCAGCTGTCTGATTTCCACTCCTGATCACAGCAGGCCTGACACACGTGTCGTTGCAGACCAGACACCCACAGTGGCGCTGTGGCGTCCAGCTCATTGACTGCTCTGGCGCCAGAAACGTCATATCCTGTCTATGATTGATAAATGAATGATTATAATTTAATATACACAAGTCTAAAAGTTTTTACCACGTTTTGTTTGAATAAGCATCAATGAGCCGCGTATTATAAAGATACCACGGTGAAATTAATGAGTTTATAGTTTCAGTGGGCGAAGCTGTCCGTCCGTCAGTGACCGTGCATAGCAACGGTTGCTATGCGCAGGCAGCTCCGGCTCCGCTGCCGGCTTCAACGAGAATGAATGAGAGCGCAAAAAAGGAAAAGTAGTCGGCTATGCTCACTAGTACAATGTTTCAAGTCCGCAGCAAGCATGCAGTCCTGTAACTGTTGTAATTATAACATTTACATTTTGCCCAATATATATAAAAAGCCGCCATAAAGATTTAAACCCTGTTCGTCAAAATACCGCATACGAGGGTCTGCAGCTCCGCTGCCGGTTTCAACGAGAATGAATGAGAGCGTAAAAAGGAAAATTGTATCGGCTACACTCAATATTGTTTCAAGTCCGCAGCAAGCATGCAGTCCTGTAAATATAGCCTAACATTTAAATTTAGCCCAATATATATAAAAAGCCGCCATAAGGATTTAAACCCTGTTCGTCAAAACACCGCATACGAGGGGTTTGCATTCAAATTAACAGAGGACCCGCTTCGTCAGAATCCGAAGATGATGGATTTGCATTCAGGTCTATGGACGTCCCTTTTCGTCACCAGACGACATTTAGGGTACCCCCTGGACGTCATGTCATTGACGCCAGGGGGCACTGACCAAGCGTCAAGCGCCTGACGAAAAGGGGTGAGACTGTGTTGCACACACACACACACAGTTATACAGCAGGGAAAATAAGTGAAGTGATAAGACTTGCATGGTGAACATGCATAGAGGCTATGTGCTTTCTCCCATCATGCGACACCTTGGTGTCAGTTTGGACTAAACCAGCTGATATTACTTTGCACTGCTCCTTTTCTTCATATGTAGGCTACTTATTCCTTTTGTCATTTCACTTTATTACACATTACTTAATTTATGGACATAAATGGTTGGATTTCTTTGTATGTGTGCATTACTTGGGTTGTTACCGCCATCTGGTTAAATTTCAAATTTTAAACATGATGCTGATTTTTTTTTTTTTTTTAAAGTTTTTATTTTAGACCTGAGTAGCCTATTTGATTTTAATAAAGTGATAAGTGATATTCCGACGTAAATTTTACACGAGTTAGACCCCCCTCCCCCCTCGAGGGATGATGTCTGCTAACCGCTAGCTTCTCTAGTTGTAGCAACGTTAGCAATGACCACCATAACAAACAGAACGGATCCACTAGCCACAGATCAAAAAGCCACAGATAATGCTCAGACCAGCACCAAACGTCATCATCAGTACAAACAGGGTCCCAGCCCATAATGAGGCATCAAACATATGTTAGCTTAGCCTGGTTTCTGTTGAGAAGAGACAAAAACAACTCACCCACTCTGCTCCAGTTATACGCTATGCAGCAACTTTCCGTGTCCAGCAGCATAGAGTCCAGTCCTGACAACACACGAGGTCGACTGGCAGCACTTCATCTGGTTTCAGCGGCCACCCACTGACCACCAGACTCATCGCTTGATTCCCCCAGCTACAGCATTTAGACTCCACCGGCTCCAGCATTTAGACTCCACCGCCTCTCTCCCTCTGTCACCTTTAGCCTCCATTTCCAGGACGTAGCTTCCACCGCTGCGCTCCGTCTTCTGTCACTTTTCTCCTCCATTTCCTTCAGCTTGTCTTCAGTAAACTCGGTCTCAAACTGATAGTGGCGCCATCGACATGAAACATTTTTTTTTTTTTTTTTTTTTTTTTTTTTTTTTTTTTTTTTTCAATCAGCTTTATTGAAAAATTGTACATACAAACTGACGTACAAATAACAAAGTTGAACAGATAATCATACGAAAATAGACAGACAGTGCTCCAATATGATTAATAAAAACAACATAAATAATAAATAAAACATATTAAAAAAAGGTAGTTTAAACAGTGTAAAAATTATATATATAAACTCAGTATAATAAACTAAAATGTGCAAGCCTTATTCTTCTTTGAAGAATCTTTCGTACAAATCTATGGATGTAATGCTTTGCTTCGTGTCAATTAATGAAAGGGATTTAATGTACTCTTTGAACTCTAGCAAGAAACCTATGAAGTTGGGTAATGTTTTTGAAAATTTACATTTGTGTATATGAAATTTGCCATATAAAATAAACAAATTAATAATAAAGGTAATGTCCTTTTCTTCATGAACAAAAAACATAATTACACTTTTGCAGTCAATTATAATGTTCATCTTGATTTTACACACTATATGCTGTTCAAGTTGAGTCCAGAAGTTGAAGGATTGAGCACAGTGGTAGAATAAATGGGTTAAGGATTCTGGTTCTGTATTGCAAAAATTGCATTTGTTTTCAACATCTAAAAATTTAGAGAAATATAAATTTGTTGGATATATAGTGTGTAAAATTTTGATGTGAACCTCTTTTATTTTGTTGGAAATACAAAACTTATAAGGCAAAGTCCAGGCTTTCTTCCAGTCAGTGTCCATAAAGATGTTATCCCAAAACGCTTTCCCTCGTGGAGTAATTTTCTTCTTTTCATAAAAAATATTACGAATATGTTTGTTGTTACATTTTGAGTCCATTATATCAAGTCCATTCAACATCAGCAGGGGTTTTATTCTCAGTGTTTCTTGATACTGACAGTGACATCTCATAAGGAGAGACAAACCATTAGGGATTGCTTTAGTTACGTAATTAAATTCTTTACTTGTAACAGGAAAGGATTTAAGACGAAGAAAACGTTCATAACTAAGCATTATACCATGACAATCAAAAAGGTCACATACAAAAATAATGTTCTTATCAATCCACTTCTGTTTAAATATGGACTTTTTCCCGACAGTAATATCTTCGTTATTCCATATTATAGCTTTGTGAGGAGAAAAGTTGTGGGAGTAGCACAATTTCCACGCTAAGAGTGCCTGCTGGTAAAATTTTGATAAACTTAAGGGTAATTTTGTGACACTGAAATTGCAGGTGAGTAAAAAATGAAGACCACCTAATTTCTTAAAAATATTATTTGGAATAAAAAACCAGATTGAGTTTGGGGTTTTGAGACATTCCTTAATCCATTTTATTTTGAAAGTATTATTTAAATCATTGAAATTTAGTAATTCGAAGCCTCCTTGTTTCCTAGATGCCAAGAGAATTTCATTTTTTAGGTGATGTTTCTTATTTTTCCAGGCAAATTTACTAAGTATTTTATTAATTTCTTTAGATGATGAATCCTCGACAAATAAAGACAGAGCAGGATATACCAATCTTGAGATACCTTCCGCTTTGGATAAGAGAATTCTACCGAATATAGAAAGGTCACGTTGAAGCCACATATTCAGTATATTTTGTGTTTTTTTAATTCTGGGGAGGAAATTAAGTTGTTGTCTAGAGGACATATCTTTAGTGATATCTATGCCTAAGTATTTTACTGTTTTTTTAACTTGAATGTTGCATATGTTTGCACAGTCCGTATCAAAGAGACACAAGATTTCACATTTGTTAATATTGAGATGTAAGCCCGAAGCTTTAGAGAAATCACTAATTAATTGTAAGGCTGGCTCCACTTGATGTTTGTCTTTTAAAAGTAGAGCTGTATCATCAGCTAGTTGCGTAATTTTAAGTTCCTTTTGGAATATGGTTAAGCCTTTTATACTATCGTTATTTAAAATTTTTAGGGATAGGAGTTCTACTGCAATTAAAAATAAAAAAGGAGAAATTGGACATCCTTGACGGACAGAACGGTTGATTGGAAATCGTTTGGAGGTGTTAGGGTAAATCATTAAATTACTGTTGATGTCTTTATATAACATTTTAACTACTGAGACAAAGTTTTTTCCAAATCCCATTAATTCCAATGTATTATAAATAAAGGGGTGCTCCAAAGTGTCGAACGCTTTGTAGAAATCAAGAAACACAAGAACTGCTTGTGATTCCACATGTTCTGAGTAGTCAAGTAAATCTAAAATTAATCTAATGTTATTACTAATGTGTCGTTTAGACATGAAACCTGTTTGGCATTCATTTATTATGTCTCCAAGGTTAGATTTTAGGCGTTTAGAATAGACAAATGCAAATAATTTATAATCCACATTCAGAAGTGTGATTGGTCGCCAATTATCTATACATAAAGGGTCTTTATTAGGTTTTGGGATTAGGCTGATTAAACCTTGTTTCATAGTTGATGTCATTTCATTGTTAGTAATACAATCTTTATACATATTCAAAAGCGGAGTTTCAATAATATCCCAAAAAAATTTATAAAATTCAGCAGATAAACCATCGATCCCCGGAGATTTTCCGGTTTTCATGTGTTTCAAAGCTTCTATGAGTTCCAGATTCGAGATAGGATTTTCACAAAGTTGTTTAAAATCTTCTGAGATCAAAGGGATAGAGTCCTTAATACTGTCTAAGAAATTTTTGCAGTGTTCAGGATCATATTTAGACTCATACAGTTTTTCATAGAAAGCACAAATATGTTCTGCTATTTCTTTGGGATTAGTACTTAGATTATTATTTATTCTCAACGCCGATATGTTAGATCTTTTTCGATTACGTTTTTCAAGAGCAAAAAAATAACTTGAATTCCTTTCACCATGTTCTAACCATTTTGCCCTAGAGCGAATGAATGCGCCTTTAGCAGCTTCAGTATATAAATTATCGATTTCATTTTGAAGCTGTAATAATCTAATGTGTTCCTCCTCTGATAGATTTTCCTTATTTAGAAAAGTTTTTAATTCGTCCATAATTTCCATTTCTTTTTTGTCTTTATCTTTTTTTATGTTTTTGCTGCAAAGGATGGCCATTTCTCTAACTTTAAATTTAAAGTATTCCCATTTCTGGATATTGTTCATATCATTTTTAGGAAAGATATCTAAAGCTATTAATTTAACAGAGTTTTGAAAGGTTTTGTTTTGGAGAAGATTATTGTTTAGCTTCCAGTATCCCCTTAATTTTTTGTTACTTTCTTTTGAACCAGAAAAATGTATTGAGATAAGTTTATGGTCAGATAAAGGAGCATACGAGTGATTAATTTCTGAAATATATTGTAAACTTGAAGAGGAGGTAAACCATAGATCAATCCTGGATTGTAATGTTCCTCTTCTATTAGACCAGGTAAACTCTTTACAATCTGGACAAAAAAAACGCCATGCATCTATTACTGATAATTCTTGGCTCATAAATTGAGTGGCTTTGAAACGTGAATTTTGAGAGACTCTCCCTGGAATTCTGTCTATCATATCATTAGGAACATCATTAAAGTCTCCCCCTATAATCAGGAGTGCCTCTTTATTTCTACTTTGCAAATCTCTTATTTTGGACAGGACTTCTGTAAACATAGTACGGGCTTGTGTTGTTCCATTGTGGCCATATACATTACATATTATAAAAAACATATTATCCAGTTTGCACAACATAATACACCATCTACCATTATCAGAGTTGTGAGTTTCTAAGATATCACCTGTAAATTTATTAAATAGCAATGCAACACCTGCAGAGTTATGTGTAGCATGACAGAAGTAAGCTTGATCTCCCCATTGGCTTTTCCAAAACTTATTGTCTGAGTCGCAGGAGTGTGTTTCTTGTAAGAGGATAACATTTGCATTTGTTTTTCGAAGAAAGAGAAACATTGCTTTTCTTTTTATATTATTTCTTAAACCCCTGACATTAAGCGAGACCATCTTCAATGAATTGAACTTGAAATCATTCATTTTCAATGAAAAAATAAATAAATAAATGAAATATAAGAGCACAAAGTCTGGAGAACAAAAACAAATAAGAAATGTAAGCCTTCAAAAAAGGCTTGCTAGTGCAAATACCCTGAAAGTGCGAACGAGTTTTTTTTTTTGTTTTTTTGTTTTTTTTTTTAAGTTTTTGGCACCGTAATAATCAGTGTACCATAACTGGAATGTATCAAGTAACAAAGCAGTCTAACAGTCTAACAAGTGGTTTATAAGCAAACTTTTCTGTAAGCTTCTTTTTTTTTTTTTTTTTTCCCCCTTAATGGAAAAAAAACTATTAGCTCTAAAGCTGGAGAGATAGGGACAAACCTATGGGTGTCTCAAAGGACATCTTTCACACTGAATCAGCGGTGATCCTCTTTCCTTCGATGATCACATCTGGACCGCGCCATGCAGTCTTTTTTCCATCCTTGCGGGCTTTTTCAACCAGTGGCCAAAGTTTCTTTCGGCGTTGTCTTTCCCCGTATGTCAGATCCTCTGCAAGTCGAAGCCTTTTCTCCCTCATCACGGCGGCGGTCATCGCAGTTTTCCATATTTTTTGCCTGAAGGTGCGCATGGTGAATTGGATTATCACTGGACGAGGGCTCCTGTCATCTCTGGTGCGTCCAACTCGGTGAATCGTGTCGACGAGAAAGCCAAGCTTGTTTTTTTCATCTGGAGCCATTTGTCCAAAAATCTGAAAGATCTGTTTTCTCAGATCCTCTGTGGACTCGTTGGTGGATTCCGGCAGGTTGAAAAGTTTCAGATTCCAGCGTCGGCTGTAACGCTCTGCTTCTTCAATTTTTTCATCCTGTTCACTGAGCTGGCGGCTCATCACCTGCATCTTGTCGTTGTTCGTCTTTACCATGTGGTCGATTCCGTCGATGTTTTCTTTGATAGCCGCAATTTCTTCTGTGTTTCGGCTTATTTTTTGTTCGAGAGACATGAACCTGCTCGTTAAGTGTTGGACAGCTTTTAGTATGTCTGCATTGGACACCTCATCATCATCTCTTGAGCAAGGTTTCTTGGAGTTAGGGCTTGAAAGAGGAGTATCAGGTAAAGGAGAGCATAAGCTGAGTGGAGAGTCATCATTCCAGTCCATCAAAATGTTCCCCTTTTTATCTTTCCCTCGTTTTGTCATGTTGTCTCAGCGTTTGGCTAGTTAGCCCGTTTGCGTTAGCTCAAAAAGGAGGGAGGGAAAAAAAAAAAAAAAAAGTCCGTGTATTTTCCCAAAAACGTTGACTAGTTAGACCTAAGCACTTAAATTGTCTTTTTTATCACATACCAGTTCTTGAAAGTGATGTTCCGTTAAGTTCACTTCGTTTGTGAAGCAAATGGTGCCCAAAACTTGAGGGAGTTCACAGCGAAGCGTGTGCTCTGGCTGCCATCTTGCTCAGCCCGTTTCTGCAGAGACCCATCGACATGAAACTCTGAACCCTGTTTGTACTGATGATGACGTTTGGTGCTGTTCTGAGCATTATTGTGGTTGTAAGTGGCTGTTTGACCGGTGGCTAGTGGATCCGTATACTGCGCTGTTTGTTATGGTGCGGCCATTGCTAACGTTGCTACAACTAGAGAAGCTAGTACCCAGGGGGCAAAGTCCAAAGTCCCATTTTTTTTGAAAACCGACACGGAGCGTTGTAAAAGGTTGTCCACCAGAAATGATATCTAGGACCTTCAAGGATTAAAACCTGGGTGGACAACCCGGTCAACTAGCTGCAGGAAAGCTACAGGGTCCAAAACCCCCCTTCTTGGGTCATTTTGCTGGCGAAAGTATGTAAATGCAAATATTTAGGTACTACAATGGCATAAATAGTCATACAACTATAACATTTGGCAGAGAGTATCTTGACACATAGGGGAAGGCAAGAAAAAAAGATTCTGGGGTTTACTGCAACTTGATTTTAAGATATCAACCTCAACATCCCAAAAAAGACCAAAAAAAGTACTGTTCGCCTGACAAATTCTCATGGAAATTATTATTTTTCAGCACTTTATGGAGGACATCTATACCTAACATTTATATAGAAAATTACTTTAATTCATAAGCTTCCATTTGAGTCCAAGATAGCCTTTCTATCTCAAACCCCCCACTTGCTGTGGCCGACGGTCTTCTCTCTCTATCTGTTCACTTTGGGGAGATCCCGGAATACAATGTATTCTAATGGGCCAGTTAACATGGAGTTTTTCACAATAGGTGTTGCATTGTTTGGAGACAGCCTGTAGCTTTCCAGTAGCTAGTAGAAAGGCTAGCTTGGACTCAAATGGAACCTTATGAACTAAAGAAAGTTTCTATATACATGATGTTCTCCATAAAGTGCTGAAAAATAATAATTTCCATGAGAATTTGTCAGGCGGACAGTACTTTTTTTTGGTCTTTTTTGGGATGTTGAGGGTGATATCTTAAAATCAAGTTGCAGTAAACCCCAGAATCTTTTTTTCTTGCCTTCCCCTATGTGTCAAGATACTCTCTGCCAAATTTTATAGTTGTATGACTATTTATGCCATTGTAATACCCAAATATTTGCATTTACATACTTTCGCCAGCAAAATGACCCCAGAAGAGGGGCTTTGGAGCCCGTAGCTTTCCTGCAGCTCGTTGACCGGGTTGTCCACCCAGGTTTTAATCCTTGAAGGTCCTAGATATCATTTCTGGTGTCAAACCTTTTACAACGCTCCGTGTCTGTTTTTTTGCTTTGCCCCCTGGGTATAGCGGTTACAGTAGAGTAGAAAGTAGAAAGTAGTCTTTATTCATCCCTAACAGGGAAATTCAAAAAAAAAGCTAGCAGACTTCCTCTCCTCTCTCGAGGGGGGGTCTAACTCGGTGTTACGATGTGTTGGACGATGGGTTAAATTTACGTCTATCACTTTAAAGCAAAACAAAGTGCACACTGGGTAATGTAGTGTAGCCATAGGAGTGTAATTATTACATTAAAGATTAAAGGTACCGTATTTCAATATAGCCTATTTGCCAATTATGTAGTATCTGGCTACATTTTAGACACAATATGTCCATTCCAAAGCATGTCAAAAATATTATAATATATGTTTTATGCTGCTTAAAAGTTTGTGAATTCTCCAATCATGGCAACTGTGATTGTGACCAAATAAATCAGGACTCATCTGTCCAGAGAATTAAAAAAAATTTTTCCTTTTTTTTTAAAATCAGTTTTTGAAGTTTAAGCTCAAGCATGGTTGTTCAGTTGCTGTGAAGATCTAGGAGGAAATATTCAAAAATAACCAATCATTCATGAATAATTAAAATAAATCAATACTTCATAATTAAGCTTCATAGAAGTTATTTAAATTTCAGGACCTCTTTGTTATAGCACCAGTGTGTGGGAGTGCTGTGTGAGGAAGAGTAGGAGGAGAGCAGTTCTGCATTCTGGTTTAATGGTAAATCCACATACCTTAATAGTAGGTCGTACAGGTGTGTTTTTCCCATGTAAAATCACATTATTTATTATTTAACAAAATAAAAGAAAATCACTTTACAGTAGATTTGAAATAGAATAAAAATTGCTCAGATCATTCAGGTTCTTGCTCAGAATGGTCTGACGAGTATTAGACATAAAGTGTATGACAGTACAAAATATAGTGACTACACAGAACAACACAGGACAAATGGTTAAATCCCTGTATGAACAGATTATTTACTCAGTTCCAAATCAGCACCATAAAATACGTGTAGTGGCAGTTTATGTACCAAACATACTGCAACTAAAAAAAAAAAGTACAGTACAGGAATAATTAAGCATATTCTCACTATATCAGCCAAAAAAAAAAAAGACTCCTCAATAAAAGCCAATGTTGTTAAATAACCCTACAACAACATACAAAACAGAAAACTGTTAACAATGACAACAGGACCATCACTGACAATATGCTGAATTCCACAATAGTGAAACGGGTCATAAGATAGCACCATTCAACCCCTCGGAGAAGATTGAGGCCTTTTGTGTTAACACACAGACACACACACCCACACACATACAAACACACACCAAGACACACACACACACAAACACACACACACACATGTGAACTCTGTTGCTATTTGAAAAGGGCTGATAAGGCAATGATAATGTCGAGTGTTGATTGTTGATATTGAACGTGAACGTCAGCTGGGAAAAGCTTCTGAAAACAGCAGTGAAGAATAAAGCTCTCGCTCTCAGACCCCATTTCCACCTGAGATTAACAGGTGACCTGTATCTATGTATATGAATAATGACACCTCATCACTGGCCTCTGTATTCACACCAGCTTCTTATCATCTCTGCTTGGTCTGTACTAGGGGTGGGCAAAAATACCGATATGGCAATATATCGCGATATATGGCAATATATCGTGATACAAAGTGACACAAAATATCACAATACAATATCAATATTCAAAATTTGAATATCGATATTTTTAAAAATAATAAATCATGTCTCAAGTAAATTCAGTACGACTTCCGCACCTCTGCTCCGCGAGGTGTCACTGTACTGCCACCTCAGACAGTGTTGTTCATGCAAATATGTTGTTGTAACTTGTATAGTTACAATAAAACGGTATAGATAATTTGAATTACATTGTTTTGACTCAGTTTGTCCCATGAATTATCACTATCATCTGATGCACATACAACTCGGATTTTAAGATGCATAATGCCTTTTACATTTTTCAGTGAACTATGTAGAATATCACAGAATATTGCAAAATTTGGATATCGTAATATCATATCGTATCGTGACTCAAGTATCGTGATGCGTATCGTATCGTGAGGTCCTTGGCGATGCCCACCCCTAGCCTGTACACCGGTCAGATCTTGATCAGCGCTGGTCGATCTGACAAAAAATGTGACGCAGCTCAAGTCAAGGGAAGCTATGAGATTAAAAAAAAAGAAAAGAAAAGAAGAAGAAGCTACGTTCAAGACACTGCGATGATGCGGGTTGCTTTACCGCCTCCCCTGCTGGTCACAAGATCCTCATAGTGTTGTGTGTAGTGGTTTAGTCAAGAATCTCCTGATGAGGCAAAAACTAGATCCTGCAGGTGCAATGAGTAGTTCCTGCAGTCACATGGTGGCAATCACCAACTTCATTGTGATGTGCGTCTAAATCCACACTAATACACTCCTCAAAAAAAGTTCAGAAATGTTTTTTCAGTCATTCATTTCTTCCTTTAATAATGCCAATTGGTGTTGTATTTTATATCGTTGGAAAGCCTGATTAGTCATCTTCATGCATCATCATGCATCTGTGGATGAGCAACACAGCTAAACATGTGGGTAGCACTCCACAACATGTGCTGTGCTGCTCATTCCACGGATGTATAATCTTTCCAAGTTGTACCTCGTTGTAAAGGTGACTAATCAGGCTTTCCAATGATATACAATACAACTATAAAATAACGCTTCCAAACTTTTTTTTTGAGGAGTGTAAGAATGTTAAATCTCTCAGACTGCGCCTCCGCCAGCAAACAAAGTCAAGTTACTGTCAACTTGTGCTTGTTAAAGACAATGTCTGTACACAGCATGGATGAAATGGGAGTTTGACTTGACTTCAATAAAGGGAATGTAAGGACTTGACTGACAGAAGCAGTGAGTGAGCAGGTATTTGATATAGTATATAGGAGAAGATACAAGACACAAGTTGTCCTCATGCTTTAGTTGATCGAAGCCTGACCATTATCAGGCTTCAGTGTTATCACTGTAGGTAAACTGCTAAAGTGCAGAAGTTCTTCTGGAGTTTTTGTCAGTAACCAAACAGCTTCAGGTGCAGAACCATCTACCGGACCGGACCGGACCGGACCGGACCGGAGTCCAGCCTGATCCTCATGCAGCCTGTGAAGCCACACCAGCTGTAAACACAGCCCACGGAGAAACACATATGTGCCTAAAGTGTAAACGTGTTTCAAATAGCATCTGGATTTTACGCAGATATGAGACACTGGAAATGACAAGTGTAAACGGGGTCTTTGTCAGACGTGGTGGTGAGATGTGAAGTGGTCAATATATATAATGTAAAAAACAACAAAGAATTACAAGATTTGTTTTGTGAGTGAAGAGTTCATCTCTCAGGCCTCCTCATGCTTCAGATCAGCTGGATCGTCCTACGACCGAGCAGGTCACGGGTCCGGCTGACCAGCACTGAAACGGCCAAATGACTCCAACAGGGAAAAAAAAGATGTTTGCACTGAGCTGCACGGTTGATCTATATGAAGCGTATTGCGTTCACTTGGTTTTTCTGAGTAATTTATTTTTTGGACTGTTTTTTGAGTATTTTTTTCTGTTTTTCGTGCAAATTTTTTTCTCTGAGATCTCGCAAGAACATCCAACCCACACAGGATGATACTCCTGTTACGTTTTAGACTTAATCCTTCTATTGTAAGCCTGTTGCTCAATGTAGCAGGGAAGGAGTCGACCATAGACTGTATATAAATGAGGAATAGACGAAAAACTGAAAAAATTACACTAAAAAACAGGGGAAAAAAATACCTAAAAAAAAAAAAAAAAAGACCAAAAAATAAATTACTCAGAAAAACCAAGTGAATTCAAGTGAATGCAATACGCTTCTGTAGATCAAAGTGGTAAATGAAGAAATAGTTGAATCCATCAACTGGACTGTTATCTGATAAAAGATAAACCACCATGCTGTGCTACATGGGCTCTCCATGGTCCTGGACAGGCCAGTGGGTCTCGCTGATCGACTGTAATCCTACAGTATCTTTCCATGGCTCCTGATCATTACTTACATATTATTACAGTATACTTAATTAATACTTACGTATCATAAGTTTACCTATACATAAACTCATTTACTAGGTATTTGAAATTGCAACAATTAGCTATAATACAGTACAACAGGGAAACAATACAAAGGAGAGCATAATTAAAAAAGAGGAGGGGAGGGGGGGGTTTCTGGCAAACTCCCATGTTGTCTGATAGACCTGCCAGAAAAGTCTACTTCAAAATCAAGCACTTATTTTCAATCATTCTGTGCAATAAAGTCGCCTGGACTGGCTTTCCAAAGGCTCCTCCACTTTTTTTTTTTGTTTTGGTGTACAGCAAGAGAAATGTTGGACATTTTCAAGTCTTCATCAAAACTAGAAGCTTACGAGCCCATTTCAAATGTACACACACGTGTACTTGCCATTTTCTTTTTTTTTTTAAATACAAAAAAAAGTTCCATCAATAATAGAAATTGTTTTCTCATTGAACAATATTAAAAACATTTACAAAATGGAGAGTCGTTATTTGGAGGAAAGTAGATCTGGTTTTTGGTCATTAGCTCTTGTGCAGTATTTTCTTGGCATAAAAGTCCCGACAGGTTTCACAGCAGCGCTGGTACCACCTCATGTCCTGACACAGGTTCTTCTCTCGGATCACGCGGCAGTACACCGTCCACTGGTCCCCCATGCACTTGTAGGTCAGAGCAGCTGTGGGGGGGTGGGGGGTGGGGGGAGGAGGAGGAGCAGGAGAGAGGCAGCGAGTCAGGATTCACAGGTGAAGGCGTCACAACAACAAGATTTCAACAGGTCAAACAATCAAGTGTATTGAACCAAGTGGTTGAAAGAACAGTCTGCACTGCAAAAACTCAAAATCAAGTATAGAATATTTGTCTCATTTCTAGTCAAAACTAATCTCATCACCTAAAAATTAACTTGCTTTTAGATAAATTTCACTTGTTTCAAACTAATTTTCACTTGAAATCAGCAGAAAAAGCATGTTTTTTGTGCTTGTAATAAGAAAGAAAAACTTTCCCCGTTGGCAGATTTTTCTACTGATTTCAAGTGAAAATTTGTTTGAAACAAGTGAAATTTATACAAATATTCTTTGCTTGATTTTGAGTTTTTGCAGTGACACCATCTCCTGCCAGCTTTTCAGTGCTACTACAAACAAACAGAAGCAAAAAAAGACCACACTGCAAAAACTCAAACTCTTACCAAGAATATTTGTCCTATTTCTACTCAAAACAAATCTCATTATACCTAAAATAAGACTCATCACATTAAAAATCAGTTTGTTTTTAGACTTTTTCTTCTTTTTTTTTTTTTTTTTTTTTACTTCTTTCAAGCATATTTTCACTTGAAATAAGTAGAAAAATCTGATAGTGAAGTTTTTCTTTCTTATTACAAGAACAAAAAACATGCTTTCACTGGCAGATTCCTCTACTTATTTCAAGTGAAAATTAGTTTGAAACAAGTGAAAATGATCTAAAAACAAGTTAATTTTTAGGTGATGAGTGGAAAGAGATTACTTTTGACTAGAAATGAGACATTTTTTAACCCATAAAAAAACACCTGCGGACCACCTAACTAACTCTACATAGCCCCCAAAACAATATGCCAACCTCAGCAGTTCACAAATTACAACCTGAGATGACAGCTTTACCAATATCATATCTCTGATTTTACATACTAGTAGATTAAAGGTGTTTCCATACAGGCAGTGTTCGGTGTGATTGGTTGGTCTGTTTGTTATGTGAACACGGCTGGACCTGGATCTGCTCCAACTGCCTGGTGTTTGAGCTAAAAGGCCGTACAGCTGAATGTGTGTCTCCATTGTTAAAGTTTAGCGTTACTTCTCATAGTTTCATTTTTACGTCGGTTTTGAATGTACTGAGCGTCTTCTCCTGGCAGTTGTCATGGAAACATGATACTCTGCCATTGGTGCGCTATTGGACCAGAGTGAAAACAAATGTGTATGAATACGAAACGACAGTAGCGAAGAAATCATTTTCGCATCTGATGCAGACGAAGGCTGCACACCAGGATGTAATATTGAAAACAACACACCCACTGTATGTTGCACGTAGTTTCAAATACTGTACATTTTGAAACGTGATATGTAACCATGTCAGCTGGCGGGCCACTGGGGGTCGCTGACGGACCACCAGTGGCCCACGAACCACTTTTTGAGAAAGGCTGACATATACATACACACAAACACACACACTCACCCTGGAAGGCATACACACACATCTGTAAACACAAACAGTTCAACGTGTGGGATGGAGGAAGAGGAAATGAAAACTGAAGCGGAAATTCAGTTATTTTATATGAATTCTTTATCAGGGTTCCTACGGCTTCAGCCGAGTTAAAATGAGGACTTTTTAAGACGTTTTTAAAGTGTTCGGCTGCAGCGTCATCTCCACGTGTGTTTATTGACAACACGACATCGTGTAGTGAGAAGATGCAGCCCTTTCAAAATAAATTCATAAAAAGTCTGGCGGTGAGAATTTAGCGGTGGCGGCCGCCACTAACGTCTCTATGTCGGAAAGTTGCCAATTATTCTGAGATTTGAGACAAATTACAATCATAAAATCCCACTTACCAAGTGTTAATATTTTTAACACGTTCGAAAAATTGATTTTAATGTCAATTAAGATAGATAGATTAGATTAAGAATTCAATGCCTTTCAAGACTTTTTAAGGATCCGTAAAAACTCTGCTTTATTCATGTTCATATAAATATTTTATTTAATGAGAGTTGTGTCCTGTTACTGTATACGATGATCAACTCATGAATAGATTTCCTTTTCCTACTGGCTGATTGAATTATTACCTGAATTAATAGAATACTGTGAGTATTGATATTAGTATTAGTAGCCTATTTATTGATGGCTGTGAGCAGCTGTCTGCTTCCTGGTTGTGAGGGTCTCACCTAGCCTGGGGGACGTGATGGTGTTCACATTGATTTTCTCGTTGCAGGCCCCGTGGTGACAGGGCCGGTAGGTCGGCGGCCTCAGGGTCACCGGGCAGTCGTTACCGTGACGACCGGTCACTTTGTGCATACACTGGACGACCCGCGACTGCAGGCCCTTCCCACAGGATGACGAACACTGGAAGAGCAGACAGGTGGGTGGGTTGGGGGGAAATGGGGGGGGGTCACATGGGTTAAAGAGAAAGACACACATTCACACCCACTGGCTGATTTCAGAGTCATGCATTAACCCTAAACCTGGAATACTAAGCAGCTGCTGCATGAGACACCCTGCACCCTGCACCCTGCAATTCAATGTTTGGCCAAAAGTTCTGCAGAAAGAAATGTTTCTTAGCTTCGTCAAGGAGCGGGTAGTCGACGGTATGTTAAACAGCAGACCTTGAATAATCCCTTGAGTGAGTCTCTGTTTATATTTCCTACAAAACAGGAACACTCCTGGGAAACTGAACTCAGCACAGTGAGTTCTATGTACAACTGTGAACTGAATCAATGAGTGTTTGAATACTAAACTATTATTAACGTTTTCTCCTGGGACGCATCCCTCTGATATTTAATTATTGGATTCTGTATCTCATTTAAATGAATAAAGGCTGACAAAATATTAGGCACAGCTCTCAGTATAACCCAGTACAGGTCAACAGCTTCAATAATTAATATTAATTAATATAAACTGAGGATTTGCAGCAGGCAAAATGTGTCCATGTTGATTCATCATGTAGCAACAGTCTGGCTTGAGTTTCAGCTCATTAAAGGGATAGTTCAACATTTTGGTAAATTGGCCCATTGCCATAATCCCTATAGTTTTAGGAGTAGGTTCCTTACCTTTAATTGTCAGTGCAAGCTATTTTTAGAACAGCGGAGCAGAGCCGTGAGCTGCTAAGAGAATTTCTTGGTTTCCCTCATCAAACTCATCAAATACACAATCCAGCAACTCCACAATGCTCTGGTGGTGACAAGTTGTGACCTGCACATTCACCACGCTATGAGATAATAACACAACGTTACCACACAAGAGTTGTTTTAGAGGGAAATACAGAGACTGTTGATGAAAAACTGTCCCTGAAGGCAACGTGCATCAGCAGTTTTACATGAATTTACCTCGAAAAACAATTCCATCTCATAACGTTTCATTATTATCTCATAGCGTGGTGAATGTGCAGGTCACAACTTGTCCACCAGAGCGTTGTGGAGTTGTTGGATTGTGTATTTTATGAGTTTGATGAGGGAAACCAAGACATCCCATGAGCCTCCGTAGCGTAGCTCTGAGCAGCTCACGGCTCTGCTCCGCCGTTCTAAAAATTAACCTACTCCTGAAACGATAGGGATTATGGCAATGGGCCAATTTGCCAAAATGTTGAACTATCCCTTTAAGGAAAACATACAAAGACAGACCAGCATTAAATGATGCACGGTGTAACGACAGCAGTCAATCAGCTCAAACAAAACCTGTTAATCTGCATTTAAAGCAGGAAGTGGAATCCAATCACGATTTTGATTTTAAAGCCGGTGTGAGTGACTGATGTGTCCCGAGGGCTGAAGCTGATTGGATGAGCAGTTGTTGTGACATCAGACACAGATTCCTCCACGTGTAGTAGGATGACGCCCTGTTTAGAGGATTTCATGGGGCTCCTTCACGGCTGCTGAGGGGAAGGCCTTTTCCCTGTTAGTCCTAGGAATCATTATTTTTCAGCACTACAGAGGGAATCTGTGAGCAGAGAGCAGGTACATCTGGACCAGTCATCAGCCTGCTTTCACTTTATAAAGTCTTTTGGCAGCGGAAACTGATACTAAGAAAAGAATTCTGGAATTGGCAGGATATATGAGCGAGTTACACAGAGGGGAGTGGAGCGAGACTCTCAACCAGCTTCAGTCTGCTGGTGTGACACCACAGGTCACTGCTGGGTGTAAACGCCACGGTCTGAATCAGATCTGATTCCTTTTATTTAAAAAGACATGGGAGTTAATGGCAGCTGTTTTATCACTGCAGCTGCTTCACAGTCTTGTGAACTGGTGTGAAGCAGCATTTACACGACTCTGCAGGTGCAGCGCTGCTGTGTCAGTGTCAGACCACCTGCACGGCTCCGTCAGCTCTGTATTATCCCACCGCACCAGGCAGCAAACACCACCGCGCCACAGAGGAATAGGCATGAGGTACAGTGGAGAATGACTGGTTCACACTGAGGTCAACTAAGGTCACTGCTAATCATCATTAAATTAGTCTAATCCTCTAGTTCAGTGGATATGGACCTTTTTTTATATCAAGTACCCCTCAATTGACACAAATTAGACCACGGACCCCCTAATTTTCACCAGAAATACATAAATATTTATTCAGAGACTGAATAATGTTACTTTCTTAGTAAATGTATGTTCAATTTTTGGAAAGATTTTAGTGAAATTTCTGGAAAAAAGTGGTAACATAAAAATTTCTAGAAAAATAATTTGTGAAATTTCTCTTAAAAAAAAAAACCCAAAACAACAACAACAACTGGTGAAATTTATCAAAATAAAAAAATAAAAAATAAAAAATAAAAAAAATTCTCAGAAAAGTTAAAAAAAAGTTTAAAAATTCTAGAGAAAAGTGATAACATTTTGAGAAAAAAAGCTTTTAGAATTCTAGAAAAAAGTGGTAACATAAAAATTTCTAGAAAAATAATTTTTCTCTAAAAAAAAAAACCCAAAACAACAACAACTGGTGAAATTTATCAAAATTAAAAAAAAAAAAAAAATCTCAGAAAAGTTTGTTTTTTTTAATTTAGTAAAAAAAAAAAGAAAGATAAGATGTCTCAAAAAAAGTTTAAAAATTCTAGAGAAAAGTGATAACATTTTGAGAAAAAAAGTTTTTAGAATTCTAGAAAAAAGTGGTAAAATTTCGAGAAAAAGTCGGGGACCCCCTTGAACCCTCTCAAGGACCCAGTGGAGCCCACTGTGAGAACCATTGTTGTAGTTAACAGCCAAGTATAAATAAATGTTGTGTCTATAGGTCAGATGTTGACAAAGCTGCTGATCTGTGCTCAGCTCTGAGCCTGGGAGCCTGTTGGCTTCAACACCGCTGTGGACATGAACCATGGGGTTTGGGAAACAGCTGTACCTTGGACCAGTCTCCAGTCTTCCATTCGTAACATCTGGAGTGGTCCTCACACGGCTCCTCCTGCGTGGGCTGAGACAGAGGATCACACAGACCCTGAGGATTGGTGCACGTCACCACCCGCCGGCGAACACCTTGACCGCAGTCTGAGGAACACTGCAGGAGAACAGAGCAATGAACCAGGGTTTATCTATCTATCTATCTATCTATCTATCTATCTATCTATCTATCTATCTATCTATCTATCTATCTATCTATCTATCTATCTATCTATCTATCTATCTATCTATCTATCTATCTATCTATCTATCCATCCATCCATCTATCCATCCATCCATCCATCCATCCATCCATCCATCCATCTATGAAGAATCCTGTTACATGAGACACAGAACGCACTGCATGATGCTTATGTTATATATATTATGAGTTCAATATTTTATATATTTAAACATATATTGAAATATTTCCAAATAGCTCCACTGTTATTTTGTTTTATATTTGTATATTGTTTTGTTTCATTCTTAAATCAAAAGAGATAAAGAATAACAGTGCATAAAATATTAGTATGAAAAAAAAATTCAGAAACTCAAAACTCAATATGTTGTTTTTACCTAAATAAACATAACTATTTCCTAAATCAAGCTTAATATTCCCCCCCCAAAAAATAATTTACAAGTTTGGAGTTAATGAGTTCCTCCTGTTCTCTACCTCCTTAAAAGACTCATTTATTGTTACTAAAGTCACTAGAGCATCAGTTAAAGATGTTCTTCACAGTGGCTGCGCTCGCTCCCTCATAAACGCGTCCTCGACAATTTCATTTAATTATTCATAGTTCAACATTTGTGCAAGACCTTGGCCGTGAATCCATTTTATGGATGAATTTGAATAGATGGTTTAGGACGGTGTGTAAAAAAAATGAAAACTCAATTTCACTTTAACTTGTGTAATCATGGTTCGGAGCCGCCACCTCTTCCCTGAAAGTCTGGGGTAACCATAGTAACACAGAGTTCTCTTCAGACACTGGTGAAACATGAATATGGCAGCATGAGCGATGTCTGTTGTAATACTCAATATTTCCTCTAAGGTCGGCTGGAAAACAAGGACGTTGGTCCCAGTTGTTCAAAAGGTGTAATCTGGATAAAAACTATCCGGATTTTGAACTTTTTTTTTGCTAAACGTAATTGGGCTTAATTTTACGTCAGTTGTTCAAAGCAAAGTTGGATTGGATCTGATGATTTGAAAACAGAGTGTACGTATTGTTTTCTGTGCTTTTTGTTGTTTCTTCAATGTCTTTTAAACAGCCAGACCCCATCTGGTTGGGCTGTTAAAGCAGATATCAGCGGAATGTTTTTGTTAATATAATAGTCAGGTTCACTGTGTACTTTTGAGGGAATTTTTTGGAGATTTGTTGACCTATACATTTTTGGAATCTGCAGACCTTGGGGATTCCAAAAACCAATGTTGCCACTTACACAGACACCTGCATGGCGGCCATTTTGGAATTTTAAAATGGGCGCCATAAAATACAGAATTTCAGTTATCTTGGCCTCTAAAGAACCTAGAAACTCAATTAAAAATGCCAAACCTATGTTTTCCCAGTCAAGGAATCCAATGGTGACTTCAGAATTGTGCTCCTAATCAAACTGTGGTGCCCCCAAGGGGTGGGAAATGAAATTGTGGCGCCCCTAAGAAGTGGAACTTTAATTCCCGACCCCATGTCAGACGTCCTGGGAAAAAATACTTTAAATTTCTGCATATGATTATATAAACAATGACAAAGGTAAATGAAAACTATAATTAGTACATAAATGTTGTATTTATTACACCATAGGCTAGTAACAGTTGGGACCCAGTCAGCACAGAAAACTCAAAAATTTGAATTTCATTGAAGCAACTAAAGCTATCTTTACCAACTAACAAATTTATCAAACAGAAAATGGATCTCAATATAAAACTCTTTACAAGGGGGCTGAGGGGCATAGGCGTGCACAGGAGGGGGAAGGGATGGGGGTGGGGGGTGGGGTTGGGGGGGCAGCCGCCCCCCTCGTGGCCCAATTGTTGTAAAACATCTGCTAAACGTGTGCTAAACTGCCCTCATGGCAGCCAAAACATGTGCTAAAGTGCCCTCATGGCAGCCAAAATGAGTGCTAAAGTGCCCTCTACGAGCCAAAACATGTGCTAAAGTGCCCTCATGGCAGCCAAAACATGTGTTAAAGTGCCCTCTAGGAACCAAAACATGTGCTAAAGTGCCCTCATGGCAGCCAAAACATGTGTTAAAGTGCCCTCTAGGAGCCAAAACATGTGCTAAGGTGCCCTTATGGGAGCCAAAACATGTGCTAAAGTGCCCTCATGGCAGCCAAAATGTGTGCTCAAGTGTTCTCTAGGAGCCAAAACATGTGTTAAAGTGCCCTCTAGGAGCCAAAACATGTGCTAAAGTGCCCTCATGGCAGCCAAAACATGTGCTAAAGCGCCCTCATGGCAGCCAAAATGTGTGCTAAAGTGCCCTCATGGCAGCCAAAACATGTGCTAAAGTGCCCTCTAGGAGCCAAAACATGTGCTAAAGTGCCCTCATGGCAGCCAAAATGTGTGCTCAAGTGCCCTCTAGGAGCCAAAATGTGTGCTAATGTGGCCTCTTGGGAGCCAAAACACGTGTTAAAACAGGCCAAATCTGAGTTTTTAAGTCTTAAGGTACTGATATCATAAAACAGGTCAAATCCACATTATTATTTTTTTTTTTTTAAATTTCACCGATGACCTGTGGTCGCCGGCCAAATGTACCATGTCTCATTCTTGTCATTTTCCAAAACTTGGGGGCGGTGTTTAGCTCAGTTGGTAGAGCACCCGCCCCATGTGTTGAGGCTACAGTTCTCGCTGCAGGCGGCCCCGGTTCCAATCCCGCGTCGGACGGCCCTATACTGCATGTCATTCCCCCCATCTCTGCCTCCCATTTCCTGTCACACTCTCAACTGTCCTGTCAAATAAAGGCATAAAAAGCCAAAAAATATATATATATATTTTCCAAAACTTGGCAGCCCTGAAAGTGCCGTTGTCTCTCAGCAATCAGTTCGGTCATATGGGATAGAGTGTGGAGACGCTGGAATTGCTGGCAGTGGTCTTGGATAAAAGAGAAGAACCTGGATATTAAAGCAGATATCAGTGGAATGTTTTTGTTAATATAAGTCCTAAATAGTCCTATTTTCCGTCAGCAATCACTTACATGGAGTGTTTCAGCCGTAACACGAGTCTCTCCTTCACTCTGCTCTAACCCAGGAGACAATTTTCCTTGTGGGATACAAGTGTTATCCAATGAGGAGAGAGAACGGCATGAAGGGCTGTGTGTGCAGCCAACGGATGCGCGTGAATGTGGTGATGTAGGGATGAGGACCAATAGATGCATGACAAGGGCGGGGGCTGCTAACTCATGGTGCGTTGAAGGAAACTCGTAACTCGTGTTTTTCCTTCCTGTGAAGTTCGATCTGGTACGAGTTCACGGGTCGGAAGTTATGAGAGACCGTTATAGTGAACTTTCACAGGCAACAGGTTGGTAAAAACACGATTTACGGGTTACCTGGAACGCTACAAAGTCGTAGTTGTGAACGCAGCATTAGCCAAAACGGCCGGACCGCTGATATCTGCTTTAATGAATGGCAGCTAAATAGGGACAGCATGCAAGAAATCATGGAAAGAGATTCTCTGAACTTCTTCATCACTTTCCTCTGTGTCATTCGGGGCACCGCAGCCTACATCATTCTCACATTCACTTCCACACAAATAAAGGTCTGTGCAGGGCAGGTTGTGTTGTCTATTTAGCTGCAACCTTGTGTAGTGCACATTTCCCTTGGTGAGATATGTACCCATCCAAAGGTGCAACCTTTGTTGTAAGTACAGTATATTGCCATTGGGGTCTTGATAGTAGCCAAGGTGACGTGCAACAGCGACGGCAATGACAAAGCAGAATGAATAGTGCTGTCCATGGTTACATAACCAAAAGCCTCTTGACATATCAAAAAAGGGAATATGGACTGTGGAAGTTAATCGTATGTTGCTGTAAAAAAAAACAACAAAAAAAGAATGTTGACCCGGTGGAAACCCGGCGGGGCCCCCACAGTATAGGCACAGGCTACTTTACAACACAGACCCCACCCTACTTTGGACCCGGACACGTTCAATATGTTCTGCAAGTGCAGCGACTCTGGGAGGCAGCTTGCTGCTTTCAGCCAGATGTTTGCAGAAGAGATTGCCACCTTAGGTCTGTGACATTTTTTATATTGATAACCTTTCAGGCAGTACACTGACCACACAAACTTTTCCAGTGCATCTTTTACTTCCTGTGGCATGTCGCCTTGGTGGTTACCCAATCGCAATATACTGCCTAATACAACAAAGATCGCACCTTCGGGTGAGTACATATCTCACCCAGGGAAATGTGCACTGCACACGGTTGTAGCTAAATAGACAACACAACCTGCCCTGCACAGACCTTTATTTGTGTGGGAGTGAATGTGAGAATGAAGCAGGCTGCGGTGGCCCGAATGATACAGAGGAAAGTGATGAAGACCTTTGATAAGGGTAAGTTCAGAGAATCTCCTTCCATGATTTCTTGCGTGAGTTCTTTTTCTAGTGAAATTGATTATTCCCTGTCTCTATTTAGCTGCCATTCATTAATATCCAGCTTCTTCTTTTATCCAAGCCAGCAATTCCAGTGTGTCCACACTCTATCCCATATGATTGAACTGACTGCTGAGAGACAACAGACTACAGTAGGACTCACTCTCCAGATCTGGACTTACATTGGGTTAGCCCCTCAGCCCCCTTATAAAATGTTTTATATTGAGATCCATTTTCTGTTTGATAAATCTGTTGGTTGGTAAAGATTGCTTTAGTTGTTTCAATGCAATTCAAACTTTTGAGTTTTCTGTGCTGACTGGGTCCCAACTGTTACCAGCTTATGGTGTAATAAATACAACATTTATGTAGTAATTATAGTTTTAATTTACATTTGTCATTGTTTATATAATCATATGCAGAAATTTAAAGTATTTTTTCCCA
This sequence comes from Decapterus maruadsi, assembly GCA_030347415.2. Classification (NCBI taxonomy): domain Eukaryota; kingdom Metazoa; phylum Chordata; class Actinopteri; order Carangiformes; family Carangidae; genus Decapterus; species Decapterus maruadsi. Next base: position 34,314,221 of record CM064900.1, read on the forward strand.
GGACGTCTGACATGGGGTCGGGAATTAAAGTTCCACTTCTTAGGGGCGCCGCAATTTCATTTCCCACCCCTTGGGGGCACCACAGCTTGATTAGGAGCACAATTCTGAAGTCACCATTGGATTCCTTGACTGGGAAAACATAGGTTTGGCATTTTTAATTGAGTTTCTAGGTTCTTTAGAGGCCAAGATAACTGAAATTCTGTATTTTATGGCGCCCGTTTTAAAATTCCAAAATGGCCGCCATGCAGGTGTTTGTGTAAGTGGCAACATTGGTTTTTGGAATCCCCAAGGTCTGCAGATTCCAAAAATGTATAGGTCAACAAATCTCCAAAAAATTCCCACTAGAGTACATTTTTGTACATAGTGAACCTGACTATAAGTCCTAAATAGTCCTATTTTCCGTCAGCAATCACTTACGTGGAGTGTTTCAGCCGTAACACGAGTCTCTCCGTCACTCTGCTCTGCTGTAACCCGAGGAGAAAATTTTTCTTGTGGGATACAAGTGTTATCCAATGAGGAGAGAGAACGGCATGAAGGGCTGTGTGTGCAGCCAAGGGATGCATCGCGTGAATGTGGTAACGTAGCACGAGGACCAATAGATGCCTGACGAGGGCGGGGGCTGCTAACTCATGGTGCGTTCAAGGAAACTCGTACTTTGTGTTTTTCCTTCCTGTGAAGTCATACCAGTTCAATCTGGTACGAGTTCACGGGTCGGAAGTTACGAGTGGCCGTTATAGTGACTTTCACAGACAACAGGACGGTAAAAACACGAGTTACAGGTTGCCAGGAACGCTACAAAGTTGTAGTTGTGACTTGAAGCTGTAACTTACGGTTTCAAAAGCCTGCCTTGAACGCAGCATTAGCCAAAACGGCCGTACCGCTGATATCTGCTTTAAGATAAATAAAAAGAGTAAATACAGTACATCAGTGAAACTGTGAATATCATGCGTTTCAAATTAGTCACGATTATAGATTTTCTTGGTACGATTATTGTCAGAGAAATAATCACAGTATTAACGATTGTCATGATTATTATGCATTAATTAATTTCATTCACTATGAATGTGTAAAATCAAATAATATCTATTAATATGTAACCAATTCTTAACCCCCAGGGGAAATATTTGAAATATTCAGGTCATGAATTGTCATCTATACCAAGTGATTTTTTTGTTTTGTCTTTTTTTCATTTAAAAATGACACGCTAACATTTAAATTCCTACCAATTAATCAGTTTCTGTGCATTTGCCTTTATCTTTGCGCACGTCTGCCGCTACGGTACCAACATCAAATTTTTGTGAAAGTAACGACATTTAAGAATCTTTACGATTAAATAATTGTGCCGTTTAATACCACGATTAATTGTGAAAACAAGTAATTGTGACGTCCCTAGTTTCAAATTCAAACTTCAAATTTCATTAAATTCAGTTTGGGGAAACGTTTTTCAGTTGTAGAAGATTCAAAAGTTAACCTTACACTGCAAAAATTCAAAATCAAGCAAAGAATATTTGTCTTATTTCTTGTCAAAATGTCTAATTTCTAGTCAAAACTAATCTCATCACCTAAAAATTAACTTGTTTTCAGATCAATTTAACTTGTTTCAACAAATTTTCATTTGAAATCAGTACAAAAATCTGCCAATGGGGCAAGTTTTTCTTTCTTATTACAAGCACAAAAAACTTGCTCCATTGGCAGATTTCTCTACTTATTTCAAGTGAAAATTTGTTTGAAACAAGTTAAATTTATCTGAAAACAAGTGATGTTAGGTGATGAGATTAGTTTTGACTAGAAATTAGACATTTTGACAAGAAATAAGACAAATATTCTTTGCTTGATTTTGAATTTTTGCAGTGTATTTACTAATCACTGTGATGGTTTAAAAAGTTGGTGACAAATATAAATCAATAAATGTATATATAATATGTAGTTTGATCTAATCCGATCTCAGAATCCGTTTCTGGTTTTGAACGATCCATTTTCAAGATTCGATCCGATCCATTATCCAAACTCCGACCAGATTACCTTTGAACAACTGGGCCCTGGTGTGTGTGTGTGTGTGTGTGTGTGTGTGTGTGTGTGTGTGTGTGTGTGTGTGTGTGTGTGTGTGTGTGTGCGTGTGGTACCTTGGACCACTCTGACGCCTCCCACACGGTGAGGCAGAGCCGGCCCTCGCAGCCCTGGACCACCGGAGGTTTTCCTCCCTGGCAGTACAGGTCTCTGGTGTGGATGAGGGACCCGTTCTGCAGGTGGTAGACGCAGACCACCTCCCTCTGCTGAAGACCTTTACTGCACGTGACGGAGCAGGGCCCCCACTCCCCCGTCACCCACCTGTGGAGGGACACACCAACACACGCTCACACTCAGGGTCCCACTGCACTCTGGAGGCCGAGGTGGAAAAGCTGCAACAACATTTATCACATGCTGGCACCGGACTGACGACTAATGCATTAAAGAAATGTTTAAATATGTCACTGTGGATGTGCTGTTAAAACATTTATAATATAGAAAAAAACATAAAGTGATGGTTTAGTGCACGTAGAGCTGTAAACAAGACTGAAAACAGACTGAATCATGATGAAAACTAAACAACAGATCTGCCAGCGAGCTGCTACAGAGCAGTGGCCTCACAGTATTATTCATTTATCTAAATCTATCTGTACACATTCAAGTAGAAATAACATTCATACATCATGTAATAAATTGGAATGTAATGCACTGCAAAAACTCAAAATCTTTCCAAGAATATTTGTCTTATTTGTAGGGCTGACCCCCAAAATTCAAAGCTTCGAAACTTCAGCATTAATGCTTCATTAATGCTTCAGCATTAATGTAACAGTTGCTTCGGCAACTGTTACATTAAAGTGAGGCATCCTGGAAACCTGCCTGGTTTTGGAGATATGCAGTGTTTGCCATGACTTTCATTATTCCCGCTACGTTTGCGCACCCCCCTCCGTTACGGTCGCCGCCGCCGCCATGATGTGAAAACAAGTTAATTTTTAGGTGATGAGTCTTATTTTAAGTGGAAAGAGTTTAGTTTTGACCAAAAATAAGACAAATATTCTTGGAAAGATTTTGAGTTTTTGCAGTGTGTAATGTACTGACGTCAATGAAAAATCACTGAAAAGAACATGCACATATGAAACTACTGTGTGTGTGTGTGTGTGTGTGTGTGTGTGTGTGTGTGTGTGTGTGTGTGTGTGTGTGTGTGTGTGTGTGTGTGTGTGTCTCACCGGTACTGGCAGGGGTGTGTGTTGCAGAGGCGTACTTGTGGCTGAGGTCTGTTCTCCAGCTGACAGTGGCTGTCATTCACCACCTCCATGGTTTTATTAGCGATCCTCATGCAGGAAACAACCGTCCTCCGCTCACCTGGGTGCACACACACACACACACACACACACACACACACACACACAAAAAAAAACACAAGTTGATTGTTCTGAGAGGTTTTGGTTTGGCAAACGACAACACACACCTGTTTATATGTATTATGAAGCAGGAAGAGAGATCTGATTAAACACTGGTCGTCATTTAACACTGAAAACGAAGAAGCAAGATGTGGGCAGAAGGTGTTGATTGGTCGGCATCAGAGTGGAGAGGTGGGCCTTAAAGGGATAGTTCAACATTTTAGCCAACTGGCCCATTGCCATAATCCCTATAGTTTTAGGAGTAGGTTCATTATACCTTTAATTGTCGGTGCAAGCTGCTTTTAGAACGGCGGAGCAGAGCCGTGAGCTGCTCAGAGCTACGCTACGGAGGCTCATGGGATTTCTTGGTTTCCCTCATCAAACTCATCAAATACACAATCCAACAACTCCACAACGCTCTGGTGGACAAGTTGTGACCTGCACATTCACCACGCTATGAGATAATAACACAACGTTACGAGATGAAGTTGTTTTAGAGGGAAATTCATGCAAAACCGCTGATGCGCGTTCCCGTCGGGGGCAGTTTTTCGGCAAGCAGTCTCTGCATTTGCCTTGAAAACAACTCTATAACCCCAACCATCCGTAGCGTAGCTCTGAGCAGCTCACGGCTCTGCTCTGCCGTTCTAAAAACAGCTTGCACCGACAATTAAAGGTAAAGAACCTACTCCTAAAACTATAGGGAGTATGACAATAGGCCTAACTCGCCAAAATGTTGAACTATCCCTTTAAAGAGCAGCTCAGTGTCTTTTCTTTTAGCAGCATTGAAGCCTGACAGTCTGAACCTCTAACAGACACAGTGGACTGAGCACCAGGCGCTGCCGTGACCTGAACCACACAGCGAGCAGCGCCCGCTCCCCTGGTCGGTGGGTTGTGTGTTTACAGAGGCTGATCAGTGCTGAGTCCTTCTCCAAAGCCAAATCATTCATCCACACGGGATCTCGAGCCAGTAGATAAATTCTACCGCGCCATTAAAAAGAGATAAGCCGAGCAGCGGTGGTCCAGCCCCTCGCTGCTTTGCTGACTTTAATCCAGAAGCACCTGACCTCGTAAATTGAAATGTTTTGAGCGCTGGATGCCAATATTACAACGCTGTAAGAGGATCAGAGAGCTGCTCAGGAAATCAGCAAGAGTTAGCATCGCTCTGTGCTCCGTGTGTGTGTGTGTGTGTGTGTGTGTGTCCGCAGAGGGAGGCCTGCTCTGTCTAATACGCTGTAGATCACAGGATTGGATTAGCAACTATCTCTCTCCTCTTTGTCCAAACTCCCTGTGATCCCCCTCCCTCCCCCCCTCCCTCCCTCCCTCCCTCCTGACTCCAGACATGTGCACACAGTTCAGCCTCTGTTTACCTGCTTCACTCCGTTTCTCTTTTCAACAACTAGAAACACAAGAGCACGAAGCCGAACAGCTGATCTGACCAAGGCTTCTGACCCAGACGTTTGCAGCCACACGGATCCTGTGTGAGCGACCTGTTGCTTCCTGTCGATGGTAGAGATGTCGACTTAGACCTAACACACCGTGTGTTAGTGCATCTGAAACTATGTTTTCTCGACTATCTTTTTCTAGATTTGAGATATACAGATAGACAGATGGATTTATTTGTCCTTCACAGGAAAATTGTCTTCACCGTTCCATACATACAGCCTCGAGAAGTGCTTTCCTTGACCGTATTACATACATTTTAGAGATGCACCGATACCAATACTGGTATCGGGTATCGGCCCAATACTGTTGTAATATACTTGTATCGGTATCAGTGAACTTTAGCGAGTGCAAGAACCGATACCAGTGCATGCAATTGCTCTGCATGAAGACCGCGATCAGAGGGTGGCTTTGCATCTTTGTTGTTGTTGTTTTTTTTAGATCAGAGTCTTGTTACAACAAATTTTGTTGTACCAAACAGAGAAGAAAATAAAACTTGTCTTCCAATTCATTGCATTTTGCCTAATCGTTTGTTTTTTTTGTTGTGGTAGAAGGATCGGCATCGGTACTCGGTATCGGCGAGTACTCAGATCCAAGTATCGGTATCGTATCGGTTTGAAAAAAAGTGGTATCATGCATCCGTAATACATTTACATGCATTCTCACATTTCATACAACCACAAATACATACAGAACTCTAGTATCTCTATATTTTCCAGGACAGCTCAAGTTTTTCCAGGACATTTGACTTTTTTTCCCCAGGTTTTCCAGGGTGAGTGGGAACCCTGATGTTTCATAGCCCAAAAATTAGGCTGAATCTCTTGCACGACCTGGACACAAGATGCTAATATGATGCACGACTACTGCAGCCACTTTTCACTAATGACTTAAAATAGTTTATTCAGTCACATTAATTGGAATATATGCACAGTTCCACTATTCCTGAACTTACACCAGCTCCTTTATTTCCTGTCTGATTAATCCAGATGTGTCTGACCATTGTTTGTTTGTTTTGTTTATTCACTTTCACCAGTGCAGCTGACATTTTGAACATTTTGCAAAAGTTCAAGAAGTATTGGAGCTGTGCATGAAGCCTGTATAAGCACATAGTCAATAATATGCGGTGTGAAGTAAGCTGTGGGATTCTAAAGCCGGGCAGCAAGACAGCAGCGCGACTCCATGCTAAGAACAACACGGAGATTTTCTTGTGATCATGACTCGGTCGTTGCTCTGAGAGATGATCTGATTATTTTATCCAGGAGATGAGGTCAGGTGCTTCTGGATTAGCGGCGCGCGGAGCAGCTGGAGGTGAGACCACCACAGCTCAGCATCATCTCCTCTCAGTGGTGGAAACGGACCTGACGTCCCGTGTAGACGTAGGGTTTGACATCCAGAACACACATCTTGTTAAGTCACTGATCAGCTCCAGTAAACACACACGGCTGATGTGACTGACGCGCGTTTCTTCCATTAAATACAATTAATTTAGAATTATGAGATCCATGTCATACGAGATAAGGATCTCACTGTTGTTGGATGTGCAAACCCTGACAATGATGCATCTTGGACATATTCACCATGCACACTCCTATCGTTTAAAGGGATAGTTCAACATTTTGGCAGTCAGTTCAATACCTTTATTTGTCAATGTAAGCTATTTGCAGCAGGCTTCTCTACGCTACTGCAACTTCAGCTTCAGCTTTATTGTCCCCTAGGGGAAATTCATGTTGCAGAAAGGTAAAAACAAAACACACAGAACATAAAGAGCACATCCACACAACGCTGAAATGACAAACTGGGAGCTGTTCCATACAATCGAAAATAAGTAAGTAAATAAATAAATAAATAGATAAGTAAGTGGAGTGCATCATGACTGTTTAGAATTTGAATTAAGTTGGGTAATGGAGTTTTTCAGTCTATTTGATTTGGCTTTTGGCAATCTGAATCTCCTGCCAGAGAGTGGATGGTCAGGACGCTGAATGATGTAGAAATGATCCTCCTGTGATAAATTATGGACGGATCGGGTAATGTAACCCCGATAACTTCACTGGCCACTTTAACAATGTGTTCCAGCCTCTTTTTTTATCACTGGAACGCTACGGAGGCCAATGCGATTTCTTGGTTTCCTTCATCAAATACACAATCCAACAACTCCAAAACGCTTTCGTGGACGAGTTGTGACCTGCACATTCACCACGCTATGAGATAATAATGGAACGTAACGAAATGGAGGCGTTTTCAAGGTAAATGCAGAGACTGATTGCTGAAAAACTGTCCCTGAAGGCAATGTGCATTTTGCATGGTTTTGCATGAATTTCCCTCTAAAACAACTCTGTGTGGCAACGTTGTGTTATTATCTCATAGCGTGGTGAATGCGCAGGTCACAACTTGTCCACGAAAGCGTTGTGGAGTTGTTGGATTGTGTATTTGATGAGTTTGATGAGGGAAACCAAGAAATCCCATGAGCCTCCGTAGCGTAGCTCTGAGCAGCTCACGGCTCTGCTCTGCTGTTCTAAAAATAGCTTGCATTGAAGCCCCGATATGAGAAATTGTTCCGAAATAAGTCTATATTTTAAGCTTGTTTTGTAGCGGAAGCTCCCAGTGTCTCCGTTCACTGCTCTTCCTGTGAACAATTTCTCATGTCGGGGCTTAAAGGGACATTACAAACAAGCAGTATGGAGGTATTTGGATGTTTTTTGGTGAATCTGAAAATTCCCACAGCTCTTAGTCGACATGAGGGTGAGTAGATAATGAGTGAAATTTGAATTTTGGGTGAACTATCCCTTTAACATGAAATGAACACAACATGAGGGTTAAAGCAAACACCTCACTTTATAAACAGCCGTTTATCAGACGTAAACCTGGACCTTAAGGCACGCCGGTGCTGCTCTTGTGCTCGTCTTACCTCCTCCTCTACTTCGCCCCAAGAACCACAAAGTTCCCAGAATCCTCGGCGTGTGAGGCGAGGCTGAAGAAGGTGACCCCCTCTGTTCTGACATAGAAGCCAGACCTGACTCTTTAGCAGGGACAAGACTTCATTGTTCTTGTTTTGATTAAATTATTGTAATATTTTTACAATATTTCATGTTACATTTATTTTATCTCCAGTGTCATCAAAGCGAGCGTTTCTGAATGTCTTTGACTGTGTTGTCGAGCGGTTGCCAAGCGAACCCCTCTAATAAAGACGTCTCACTTTTCAGCCGAGTCTCATCGTGTTCTGATTTGACGGAACACAATGAGACGGACCGCTTCCAAAGTCCCATCGTCTAACGGCTCCTGACCCCATCTGATCTCTATGAGAAAACAACCTCCCAAAAACATAAACACATATGGTGGAAGCCTTGGCGAGGGCCATTCAAAGAAAAATAAACCAGATGACATTTATAAAAACATTTTCATTGCTGTAACTGAACATGATTTCACTGCGGAGACAAACTGATTTCCCCACAGAGACTGTATTTTTACATGACATTATGTGATGATGTGTGTGCGAGCGGCCGTGAGTCATAGTTTGCATGTAAATCTCAGAGTAAATATGTTTGTGTGTGTGTGTGTGTGTGTGTGTGTGTGTGTGTGTGTGTGTGTGTGTGTGTGTGTGTGTGTTACCTCCTCCACATTGGACGGTGCAGTCCTGCCAGCTGCTGTGAGTCCAGATGTAGAGATACTCCTGCTCCCTCTGCTCCTCGCTGCTCCTGTCCTGAGACGTGTTCAGAGACACCGTGTACTCGTAGTGGATCCCGTAGCTCTGGTCATGGAACAGCAGGACCTGGGAACAGCGTATGTACATATATATATATATATAAATATAAATGTAAATGTACACAGGGTGAGATCAATGACTGATTTATAACTCTTCCTTTCTATGGAGAAAAGTCCATCTGGGTGTTTCCCTGAAATAGACTTACAAAGATGTAAAACTGTCAGACTGGATGACCAGAGCTGTGCAAATTGAGTCATAAATTATTCAAACTCTTACATCTCTTAATATTTCATGTCATTAACATTTATTACTGTTCCTACAGGAAAACTCCGCCTTTTTCTGCTTTAACACCAATGCAAAGAATGGATTTCTCCAACACCTCCTCTCTTGAATGTTCGATCCATCCAAAGCTCTAACCTCTTTCTCTTTCGTCTTTTTTTTTTAATTTTTTTTATTTATATCTTACATACGACGGAGTATTAAGGCCGCATCGAAAAATAAAAAAATCACAAACTTCGATAATAAAGTCATAAATTAACGACTTTATTCTCGTAAATTTACAACTTTATCTTCGTAAATGTACGACTTTATTTTGTAATGTTATGACTTTTTTCTTATAGGAAATGTACAGTACAACTTTATTCTCATAAATGTACAACTTTATTTTCGTAAATGTACGACTTTATTGTTGTAAATTTGCAACTTTATTCTCGTAATGTTATGGCTTTTTTCTCGTAGGACATGTACGACTTTATTCACATGAATTTATGACTTTATTCTCAAAGTCTGTTTTTTTTCTCAATGTGGCCCTAATACTCCGTCGTACATACATGCACATACATACATTAAAAACTGCGTACATATACTGATTAATACTACAATATTCACAAGAATAATAAATGATGTTACTAATCATAAAATTATAATAACAGTAATAATGACATGACACAAATATCAGGAGAGTAATGGAATGAAAAAAAAAGTAAATTAATAAAAATAATAATCCATCCATCCATCCATCCATTATCTTCCGCTTCTTCCGGGGCCGGGTCGCGGGGGCAGCAGTCGGAGCAGGGATCCCCAAACTTCCCTCTCCGCCGACACTTCCTCCAGCTCTTCCGGGGGCACCCCGAGGCGTTCCCAGGCCAGCCGAGCAACGTAGTCACTCCAGCGTGTCCTGGGTCTTCCTCGGGGCCTCCTCCCGGTGGGACATGCCCGGAACACCTCACGAGGGAGGCGTCCAGGGGGCATCCTATACAGGTGCCCGAGCCACCTCAGCTGACTCCTCTCGATGTGGAGGAGCAGCGGTTCTACTCCGAGCTCCTCACCCTATCTCTAAGGGAGCGCCCCGCCACCCTGCGAAGGAAGCTCATTTCGGCCGCTTGTAATCGCGACCCTGCTCTTTCGGTCACTACCCAGATTTCATGACCATAGGTGAGGGTAGGAACGTAGATTAATAACCACAACGGACCGATACAGTACCGCAATAAACTGCAAATAATAAACAGGACCCCGAGATAACCTGAAGGATCTCTCCCCCGACCTGAAAATGCCACCTTTTTCCGGTCGAGAACCATAACGGATTTAGAGGTGCTGATTCTCATCCCAGCTGCTTCACACTCGGCTGCAAACCGCCCTAGTGCACGCTGCAGCTGGCTCGAGGGAGCCAGCAAGACAACATCATCCGCAAAAAGCAGAGATGAAATCAATGTAACTGCGCCTAAAATTCTGTCCAAAAGATGAAACAGAACCGGTGAAAAGGGCAGCCCTGTCGGAAACATGCACCGGGAACAGGTCTGACTTAAATTGCCGGCGAAATAAAAGGGACCGTAAAAACAGAGGGCCTCCGATCCCATCACACGGTAAGAGAACAAAACACATGTGGACTGGTTGGGCAAACTCCCATGAACCTCGAGCACCCTGCGGAGGGTATAGAGCTGGTCCAGTGTTCCACGGCCGGGACGAAAACCGCATTGTTCCTCTTGGATCCGGGGTTCGACTATCGGCCGAATTCTCCTCTCCAGTACCCTGGAATAGACTTTCCCCGGGAGGCTGAGTAGTGTGATCCCCCGATAGTTGGACCACACCCTCCGGTCCCCCTTTTGAAGAGGGGAACCACCACCCCGGTCTGCCAATCCAGAGGCACTGTCCCCGACTGCCAAAACAGCCCCACAACATCCAGGGACTTGAGGTACTCAGGGCGGACTCATCCACCCCCGCTGCCTTGCCGCAACTTCAACTTGGGTAATGGATGCATCAACCTCTGGGTCCTCAGCCTCTGCTTCCTCAGTGGAAGTCAGTGGGATTGAGAGAACCTAGATTCCTTCCACCGCCCCTTTCCTATATCCCCTGTCGAGGTCAACAGCTCCCCCCTCCACTGTAAACAGTGTTGGCTGGAGCATGGTTTGCCAATTTCCTCGGGGCCGCCCGGTAGTCCTCCTCCATAGCCTCCCGAACTTTTCCCAGACCCAAGTTTTTGCTTCCGTGAGCCGCTTTGGCCTGCCGGTAAATCAGCTGCCTCGGGAGTCCCATGAACTAATAAAGGATAGGACTTTCTTCAGCTTGATCCACCACCGGGTCAACAGGCGCCGGTGACCCTAGGCCAGCTCCGGTTGGCCGTCAACAATGGAGGTGGAGAACATGGTCCATTCGGACTCATGTCTCCAACCTCCCTCGGAATCCGGGCAAAGCTCTTGGGAGTTGAAGACCTCCCTGACAGGGGATTCTGCCAGACGTTCCCAGCAGACCCTCACGATACGCTTGGGTCTTCCAGGTCTGATTCTTCCAACTCACCACCAATCAGTTGACACTCAGCCCCTCTCTTCACCCGAGTGTCCAAGACATACGGTCGGAGGTCAGATGATTACAAAGTCGATCATCGACCTCCGACCTAAGGTGTCCTGGTGCTACGTGCACTGGTGGACACCCTTATGCTCGAACATGGTGTTTGTTATGGACAAACTGTGAAAGAAGAATAACAGAACACCACTTTCAGATCGGGAGGCCGTTCCTCCCAATCACACCTCTCCAGGTATCAACGTGAGCGTTGAAGTCTCCCAGCAGAACAATGGAGTCCCCAGTTTTTCCACCCCTTCCAGGGACTCCAAGAAGGCCGGGTTAATTAAATCCCCGACCCGGAAACGAAAGAAACTCCAACACATGGCGGCTGAGCTGGGGGCTAACAAAAGCCCACGCCAGCCCGCCGCCTCTCAGCTTGGGCAACTCCAGCGTGGAAAAGAGTCCAACCCCTCTCAAGGAGTTGGGTTCCAGAGCCCAGGCTGTGCGTGGAGGTGAGCCCGACTATCTCTAGCCGTACCTCTCAACCTCCTGCACCAGCTCAGGCTCTTTCCCCCCAGCGAAGTACATTCCATGTCCCTAAAGACCAGAGTGATTGATTCATTAAATCTCTTGGCACCATCCCCTTCTGGACCATTGGTGGGCAGTGCAGGCCACTGGGCCCCGACCCAGGCCTGGCTCCAGGGTGGGGCCCCGGTGACGCCAATCCGGGCGACGTACACGCCCATCTTTTGTCATCCATCAGGGGTTTTGAACCGCTCTTGGTCTGACCCGGCGACCTGTTTGCCTTGGGAGACCCTACCAGGGGCATTAAGCCCCGGACAACATAGCTCCCAGGATCATTCGGGTGCTCAAACCCCTCCACCACGGTAAGGTGGCGGTTCAAGGAGGGGAAAAATAATAATTAAATAAATAAATAAAATAAAATAAAATAAAATAAAATAAAATAAAATAAAATAAAATAAAATAAAAGTAATATCAGTAAGAAAAAAAGAGAAGCCTATGTAGTGTTTTCTGGTCGTTAATGCCAGGTAACATGTGTGCACGGTAAAAACAGCTGCTGACCATGTGCAAGAACAGCAGCTTGAGTCACAGACGATGAAAACTAGAGGAACCCTTTCCTAAACGCACACAGAATCAACAACACAGACACACTGCAAAAATATTCATCTTGTGTCTTTAAATGAGGAATTATGATCTTAACTTATTATTATTCAGATCAGTTTTAAAGGAGAGAGAAAGGAGATCTTCTCTGTAATTCTTGTGTAAATCTACCGTATGTAGACTTGTTTGTGCGCTGCTCTCTTAGCCAGGTTGCTCTTGTAAAAGAGGTTTTTAAATCCCAACAAGTTTTTACCTGGTTATTTAAAGGAAGAAAGAAAAATTGCACCAATAACAAAGAGCAGACCGTAGGAGGATTTCATGCTCAGTGTCGCCATCAGGTGAAGAAGACACTGATATTCATGGATATCCCTGACATGAGATTCATTAGCTTCCATTACAGTGCAGGCCACTGGCTGTCAGCTATGCCCATGTCAAGATGGAGTGTTCTTTTGATCACATAAAGTGTGGATGTACACTCATGAACCTGGGGAGGTCAGTGCAGAGGAGGTCGGTGCAGACCGGGTGAGACCAGGTCACATCTGATGATGTGTTGTGTCCAGCAGCATTTTGTAAACGTGTTAAAGGGATAGTTCAACATTTTGGCAAATTGGCCCATTGTCATAATCCCTATAGTCATAGCAGTAGGTTCAGAACCTTTATTTGTTGGTGCAAGCTATTTTTAGAACGGCGGAGCAGAGCCGTGAGCTGCTCAGAGCTATGCTATGGAGGCTCATGGGATTTCTTGGTTTCCCTCATCAAACTCATCAAATACACAATCCAACAATTCCACAACGCTCTGGTGGACAAGTTGTGACCTGCACATTCACCACGCTATGAGATAATAATGGAACGTTTTGAGACAGAGTTGTTTTTGAGGTAAATTCATGCAAAACTACTGATGTGTATTCCCATCGGGGGCAGTTTTTTATCAACAGTCTCTGCAGTTTCCCTCTAAAACAACTCTGTGTGGTAACGTTGTGTTATTATGTCATAACGTGGTGAATGTGCAGGTCACAACTTGTCCACCAGAGCATTTTGGATGAGTTTGATGAGGGAAACCAAGAAATCCCATTAGCCTCCGTAGCGTAGCTCTGAGCAGCTCACGGCTCTGCTCTGCCATTCTAAAAATAGCTTGCACCGACAATTACAGGTAACGAACCTACTGCTATGACTATAGGGGTTATGGCAATGGGCCGATTTGCCAAAATGTTGAACTGCTGTATCCCTTTAAGACAGAGAACTGCAGCAGTGCAACGTGATGAGATAAAAGTGCATCACCTCAGGGTCGGACTTGTTATTGACTTTGATCATTTCTGCTCAGCTCAGTGTCTAAGTGAGCGTTCTCCTCTGACCTCTGACCTCTCTCCTACACAGAGCTGATGCTCGCTGCACCGTTTTGTTTCTGAGTAGAAACTCTATAGAAACTGTTTTAATGAGAAAAATCTGCACGTCACACAGCAGCTCATCAGTGAGGTCACTTTTTTCTCTTTTTTTTTTTCATTTAGACTTGGTGGTCCCGTTCACACCTGCTATTAACACAATGATCAGCTCCAAGTGTGTCTGTTCACACCTGCTTTAAAATGAGTGGGAACTCATTTTAAAGCACTAGTAATCTGATTTCATTTCCTGCTTTATATGAAAATAAACAGGTGTGAGTGAGTAAATGCTGAGCTCACTGAAATACTGTAAACTTTAATTCATTTGAAATAGTAAAATGTTTTCAGCTCATAAGGAGGATGCCAGCAGAGTCATTTGTAGGGCAACAGTTGTTGGACGTCCTGAGTCCTGTGTGTTTCTGCATGATCACGTGTTTCTGATTAGAAAGTGTTAGCCTGCCTCCACCTAAAGTAGCTAATTAGCTTAGCTCAAACACTGGAAGTGTATGGGTAGTGTTAGCCTTAGCTTAGCTCAAACACTGGAAGTGTATGGGTAGTGTTAGCCTGCCTCCCACCTGAGCTGAAATCAGCATCAGAAGCTGATTTCATTTTAGCTCTAAACTCTGTAAATATATCACTTTATCAACATTTCAAACATGTTTAGGTGAGAAAGTAGCCATTTAGATCAGCAGTGTGTCGTTAATTTGTCTAAATACCAGCTGTTTACTATTTTGATTGGATGAATTCAGCGCTACTCAAGCTAGCCGTTGTGACCAACGCACTTCTGGTTACTTTCACAAAATAAAACACCCGTTGCCCTTTACACACAGAAGTGCTTTTACTTTGAAACAGGAAGCTAACCTACCCTCGATGTAGCTAGCTTGAACCAAAATAAACCGTCTTTGCTTGAACCCTCAGTTTTGACCGATCTCGTCCCGTTAGCGGCATTTGATCGCTCAAGATGCCTTACCGGAGAGTTTTGTCAGCTCTGAGACGAAGATCGGTCCGTTTAGAGTTGCTGAAGAGTTTCTCTGATGACTTTAGGTGGAGGCAGGCTAACACTACCCATACACTTCCAGTGTTTGAGCTAAGCTAAGGCTAACACTACCCATACACTTCCAGTGTTTGAGCTAAGCTAATTAGCTACTTTAGGTGGAGGCGGGCTAACACTACCCATACACTTCCAGTGTTTGAGCTAAGCTAATTAGCTACTTTAGGTGGAGGCAGGCTAACACTACCCATACACTTCCAGTGTTTGAGCTAAGCTAATTACAGGCGATACAGCTCTATCTCCCTTGTTACTGCACGCACAGTGGAAAGGATGGTGTCTATCTGCTGGTCATGGAGTCAGGAGTGAGTGAGGCAAGACACGTAAAAAAAAAAAATGTTGGCGTATCCCTTTAAAGCTCAAACTCATTCCACTGCTGCTGAGTAAACCTCACTCAAGAGTGTTGGTGTTTTCCTCTCCATGCATTCTGGCCTGATGTCCATAATGAAGACTTTCCACCATTCATGCATCACTCAGCCTGGTCACGTACCATCAGGTGTAAGGGCGTCTTCGTGGGCCCCTTGGCCGACATCTTCTCCCACAGTCCTCTCCTCACGTAGCGCACCGTGGTCCCAGCCAGCTCAAACTCTCCCGGGAGCTCAATCTTCCAGTCGCTGTTGATGGACCTCTTGCTGGAGTCTTTCAGGGCTGTGAGGAGGACAAAGCAGGTCAGGGGGAGGGGGTCCTGCGGTGGAGACGGAGCAATGAAAGCCTGTCCAATCTGTGACACCGTGACAGCGTTAAAACATGGAGGACGGTCTCTCTGCTCAGTACGGAGGTCGTACCACATGGTTCAATACAAACCTCCCACCCACCTACATCTAATGGTCAACAGGGACGTCAAGAGGTATTTCAACACGACCCAACCATCCGATAATCATTTACATAAAGGGATAGTTCAACATTTTGTCCAATTCGCCTATTGCCATAATCCCTATAGTCATAGCAATAGCATTACCTTTAATTATCGGTGCATGTTGTTTTGAGATCAGCAGGGCAGAGACGTGAGCTGCTCACAACACAAACTCATCAAACCCATCAACTCCAAAACGCTCTTGTTGTGACCTGCACATTCACCACACTGGGCAGAGTGATTTCAAAAGCACAAGTAGTTCCAAGTATTTGCTTCATGTGTCTTCATGTTACATACTTATACATAATTATCTCATAGCGTGGTGAATGTGCAGGTAACAACCTGTCCATAAGTGCGTTTTGGAGTTGTTGGATTGTGTATTTGATGAGTTTGTGTTCACTGAGCAGCTCACGTCACTGCCCCGCTGATCTAAAAACAGCTTGCACCAATAATTAAAGGTAATGAATCTACAGTACTAGGTGATGGGGTTGGATGTAAACCAATGTTTAGTCATTTTTCCCCACCAATTGTTTCTAGACCTTCCTTCTCCTGGAGAAACGAATGGGATCAGATGAAAACACAGCAGCCGCCTTGTGCTGAAGACGTTGTGTGTGCATACTGTACTTACACTGTAGCACACGCTACAGGAAGAAACATGGGTTTGATCATTTCATTCATGTTCATCGTCATGAATCACTGTCACAGCTGTGATATGAGGCACGTCCTGTAAAAACACATGCATCATTACCCAGAAAGCTGTGTGAGGGTTTGTCCTCCACAACTTTGATCCTGCGGGCTCCAGCAGGGATAACCACGGCCTCGATGTAGCCTGGCAGGAAGACAGAGACAGGAAGTGAAAACACCTTCAGAGTGGACGCCGGTGGAGACAGGGAGACGGGCTGGGGACGTCTGTGTTTGTATCAGAGATGCTCTATCCATTCAGTCCCTCGTATTGGCTGTTATTTACACTTTTGTGTCTCTAAAACTGTCTATGCACTAGTTTCTATTCACTTCAAAATAGATTACAGAGACCATGAGGTCAGGGTGTGAATGTATTTTAATGAATCTAGTTTTCAAGCTGCTTGTTAAACCAATTTAATAATCAATGTTCACCTTCCAACATCACAAACAATTGTTAAAATGACGTAAGTTAACAACATATCCATACTGACGGTGAGACAAACAGCACTGAATAAGAATCTTTATGCATTATCAATTAAAGAAGTAAATAAATCATCAATAATCTTGGTGGTTTGATGGTGTACCGTTATTATTCTAATGTTGTTGTTCCAATTTCATCTCTGTCACACAACCAGTCGCCAGCCCGCTCCACACACAGCACACACACTGCCATTTAACCTGTTGGGCATTATTTCAATACAAAGCAGCTCAAGTCTGATGGATCTCATTCTATCAATCTACCGTTAACAGAGAAGAAGAGCATGCTGCTAATTTCATCATGATTATTATTCATTGTCGGTCTTTTTGTTACTTTGGCCTTCACTTGCATTGGTTTTGACCACGTTTCCCTCAGCATCCAACAGCTGATGTTTGGAAGCATTTATGGCGATATGACATCACAGACAGGTTTAAGATACCGTACTAACTTCCAGAGCAGTCGACTCCATAACAGTCAAACTTAAAGTCTATGCTTGGTGTTTAAGAATGATCAGGTCAGAGTGTTTCAAACAGGTTTCGTGATTTGTAAAAGTAAAAGTACAGGTGAATAGGGTAAAAAAAATTAAATAACAGATGTCACCATGAAACTTCCCAGGTTTATCACTTACATTTAGAAAAATATTTTTTGTATTACAAGCTTTGTCGAATTTTATGTTTAAATATGTAAATGAGGCAATATCTGATTAAATATGTGCTAATTTCCATACATTTCCAGAAACGAAATCTGAACAATGGATAAAACCACTTCCAAAATTCTTATTTTATTTTGCTGACACATTGGAGTCAGAAGTTTTTACAGAGGAGGATTTTGGATATCTCTTTTTATCACCTTGTAAAAGAGAAAATACTGTCACTAGCCCTAAAAAAATCCAATTTCGCCATGTTTTTAGGAATAAAATATTGTATAAATGAGGCTGTGAATGACATATCAACGATCCCCTCTGTAAAAACCTTCAGAATATAGTCAGGAATAACACTGGAAGTGGAGATTTCTAGCTCAGAGTCTGAGGAAAAACAGCCTTTAAAGACTTGTACTGTAAAATTGCATAGATTGTTTGTGTAAATCATACTTTTATGGTTGATACCTGACATGACATGTTAACTTTTGGTGAATTTAGGAGAAATCTACCGAGAAAAGAGACAAAACCTAGCAAAATAACCACCTTAATGTGGATTTTCTACCATTTCTTTTGACTTTTTTTGAAAGAAAAGAACATGTTAGGGAAGAAAAAAAAGCCCAAAATCTCAAAATTGAAATTGAAAGTGTCTCAAAATGTCAAGTGGAAACTGTCAGCTGTGATCTAATGAGCTGCTTTGTTCTGAATAACGCTCAACATCACGTCCCAGTACGGTGCCTCGCAGTCTCAGACATCAATATGACTTCATACTTACCAACAACACACAGCACACAGTTATACAGTGGGAGGACACAGTTGCTTCTGACAGTGACTGACAGCCAGTTTTTGGTGACATCACACAAAGACACACTGACAATAACGAAAGACAACAGCAAAAATTTTGTCACATGAACCCAAAGCATGAAATGCAAATTGTTTGTATTGGATGAATGTGTGACTGACTTCATCTAGTCTCTGTATCGGTCTGAGCTGGTCTGGGTTTTAGAAGCTGCCACAGTCAGTTTGATTAAAGGGATAGTTCACCGAAAATTCAAATTTCACTCATTATCTACTCACCCTCATGTCGACTAAGAGCTGTGAGCACAGCAGTATTTGTCCATATAATGGTTGTGAATGGATACCACTTTTCTTGGTCCAAAAAGACACACCAAAAAACATCCAGATACCTCCATACTGCTCGTCTGTAATGTCCCTCTTGTATTGAAGCCCTGACATGAGAAATTGTTCCGCCGGTCACAAGAAGAGCAGTGAACTGAGACACTGGGAGCTTCCACTACAAAACAAGCTTAAAATATACTTTTTCCGGAACAATTTCTCATGTCGGGGCTTCAATGCAAGCTATTTTTAGATCAGAAGCAGAGCAGCTGCTCAGACACTGGGCTCATGGGATTTCTTGGTTTCCCTCATCAAACTCAAAATACAAATCCAACAACTCCAAAACGCTTGGTGGAAATTTAGACTTATTTAATAACATTTGTTTTAGAGGGAAATTCATGCAAAACCATGCAAAATGCGCGTTGCCTTCAGGGACAGTTTTTCAGTAATCAGTCTCTGCATTTACCTTGAAAACAACTCTGTGTGGTAACGTGGTGTTATTATCTCATAGTGTGGTGAATGTGCAGGTCACAACTTGTCCACGAAAGCGTCGTGGAGATGTTGGATTGTGTATTTGATGCTTAAAATATAGACTTATTTAATTTTTTCAAAACAATTTCTCATGTAGGGGCTTCAATACAAGAGGGACATTACAGACGAGCAGCATGGAGGTATTTGGATGTTTTTTGGTGCGTCTTTTTGTTACAAAGACAGTTGGTGTCCATTTGCGGGTGAGTACATAATGAGTGCAATTTGAATTTTCGGTGAACTATCCCTTTAAACACCTGTTGAAAAGTAGTTGGATGGAATAACTACATAGCGTCCCTGCATGCAGCTCTCTGATTGGTGGAGTCTGCTGCTGTGTGGATCCATCAAGGTGATCAGACTGAGTGGACAATTTCAACAGTATTGGCCAATTTCCTGAATCAAACAACTTCACCAGACGTGGACGTGGCCTGAACACGTTGTTGAGCAGCAGAGGTGCAGCAGACACACTCAGGTTGAGCCAAAAGACACTTATTGTGCGAACACTTGGTTTGTTGGAGCGGTGCAGCTGCTCTATATCTGACCTGATCCTGCTGCCTGCCTGTTTGTTTCCGTATTCCTTTCACGGCGAGGAAAAAAGACAAAAAAAAAAAAAGAAAGAATTCATCCTCGTGTGCAGATGTGGAATTTGCATTTCAAGACGTCGTGTTCATGACACAAAATTTTGTGAGTCCAGGCTTGAAACTGAACGTTGTGCAGATGGTATCGTTTGGGGGCGACTGGTATTTCCACGATGAACAAACACACCACAAGCTCCTGAAAGCCAACCAGCTGTATCCGTCGACCCTCCACCACCCCCTCGCCCATCCACCTATGGTTAGACACAAGCTGCTGCGGGCTCACCTGGGTTGCAAAGCTGCACATTTTGGATGTTTTTTTTTGGTTTTTTTCGAAGAAGAAGAAGAAGAAGAAAAATGCAAAATGTGAAATGTACTGTACGGCCTTTTAAGCGGCGCTGTAAATGTCAAACCCCCTGAGCTGGTAGCAGAACCAGATGTGTGCGCTGTGTCTGGATTTAGAAGTGTAAAGGCAGGCATTTTATTGCAGACGACTGTCCCCCCCCACCCTTCCTCCCCACCATTACTCCACCACTTGGCAGGAGCAGCGGGAAGAAGGAAACAGCGAGGATGAAAGGAATGCGTCCCTGGCATTCCTCACGGCTGGGTTATGGGGTAACGGGGTCAAACAGCTGGTTATGTAACTGTAACCAGACTACATCCCCAGGGGAGCCCACAGCTAACTGCTTCTCTCATCTACCTACAGTAAAACACTCCAGGCAGTGCAGGAAACACACACACACGCACACGCACGCGCACGCACGCACACACACACACACACACACACACACACACACACACAGTGCATGCATCTTACATGAGAAACACTTGGGGACAGCTCTGGGTTTAGCCATCACACAGGTAGATACCCTCTTACACTGCCTAGTGGTGACTGGAGGACAAGACAAGGAAGTTGAAGGGAGGTCACATGTCCTTTGGACCAAACCAGCAAAGTGTGTGCAACATGTGCACACGCACTAACAACCTTTCATTCCAGTTATCTCCTCTTTTGACTCAGACAATGGCTGACTTTTGATTATTTTATAACCTACAGTAAACAGCCATGATGACAGTTGGCTACACTTGACCACAGATTACTTAAAGGGATAGTTCAACATTTTTGGCAAATTGGCTCATTGCCATAATCCCTATAGTATTTTGTCGGTGCAAGCTATTTTTAGAACAGCGGAGCAGAGCCGCAAGCTGCTCAGAGCTACGCTACGGAGGCTCATGGGATTTCTTGGTTTCCCTCATCAAACTCATCAAATACACAATCCAACGTTCTGGTGGACAAGTTGTGACCTGCACATTCACCACGCTATGAGATAATAACACAACGTTATGAGACAAAGTCGTTTTAGAGGTAAATTCATGTGAATGTGCAGGTCACAACTTGTCCACCAGAGCGTTTTGGAGTTGTTGGATTGTGTATTTGATGAGTTTGATGAGAGAAACCAAGAAATCCCATGAGCCTCTGTAGCGTAGCTCTGAGCAGCTCACGGCTCTGCTCCGCCGTTCTAAAAATAGCTTGCACCGACAATTAAAGGTAACGAACCTACTGCTATGACTATAGGGATTATGGCAATGGGCCAATTTGCCAAAAATGTTGAACTATCCCTTTAAAGCAAAGATGGTGATAATGATAATGAGGAGATGGTGGTTCTGTGTGATCCTGCATCCTGTTCAACCAGAACCTTCAACTCAATTAGGGCTGAACGATATTGACAACATTTCATATCTCGATATTTATGCCAGATATCTTGATATCGATACAATATACAATACAATAACTGAGCATTTAAAAAAATAAATAAAGCGGCATAGCAAAATGTTATAATGTGGAAAGTGCAGTTTTAGTGATTGATTCAGTGATTGATCTGCTGCAGCTCTGCTTTGACTTACGGTCTCACAGTCTTCTTCAAAAGACAACATCATAACAAATGTATGCAAATGCTCATCAGAACTTCTCGCCGCCGCCAGCTCACAAGTCACTGTTGTTTTTTTCTCGGGCATTTTATGCAAACTCTTCCATCTATGTCAACATGGGCCGGGTCGTCATTTCTTTTCCTTTCCCACTGCACGATATCGTGGCCATCTATTAATATTAATTTCGTGCACGTTCATATATATAGATATAGATATGATAGTTGCATATCGTTCAGCCCTAAACTCAATCTCTAAAATGTATTTCTTTCTTTCAACAGGTGGGAGGAGCCAGCACATACAAACCACATGTATCAGCTATCAGATAGGATGCTACAGAACACTAGACCAGCACATTATCCTTTCACAGTGTTTTCCACCAAGAAACTTGTAAATACCATGTTTTAAATTAAGTGTCAGAGTGAGGGGCCTGGTACTGATTATAAATGCCATAATAAATTAAAACAGTATTTGAATTGGCCGTTTTGCGGCAGTGACTTCTTTTCCAGCTTACAGTTGTGTTTTATTGTTTATGTCAGAAATGATCGATGAGACATTGGAAAGGAAACGTGGATGGATCGTATGTTTTATCTGCTGTGGGAACGCGTGGCTCACCAGCGATCAGCCTGTTAACCAAGCCACAGCCAAGTGTGAAGTTTAACAAATAACTCTAATTGTTTGTTTGTTCATTTTTCCTCATATACACTATTCCCATGTTTCAGTATCAGTAAAATGTTGTAACCGCTGACACAGACTGGGGTAGAAAAAGTCAAATAATGACATTTTATACACATTTAAAAGGATTGTTCAACATTTGGGCAAATTGTCCCATTGCCATAATACCTATACTGTAGTTTTAGGAGCAGATTTAATTGTCGGTGCAAGCTAATTTTAGAACGGCAGAGCAGAGCCGTGAGCTCATGGGATTTCTTGGTTTCCCTCATCAAACTCATCAAATACACAATCCAACAACTCCACAACGCTCTGGTGGACAAGTTGTGACCTGCACATTCACCACGCTATGAGATAATAACACAACGTTACCACACAGAGTTGTTTTAGAGGGAAATGCAGAGACTGTTGATGAAAAACTGGAACACGCATCAGTGGTTTTGCATGAATTTCCCTCTAAAACAACTCTGTGTGGTGACGTTGTGTTATTATCTCATAGTGTAGTGAATGTGTAGGTCACAATGTGTGCAATGTGCAGGATTGTGTGATTTGATGAATTTGATGAGGGAAACCAAGAAATCCCATGAGCCTCCGTAGCGTAGCTCTGAGCAGCTCACGGCTCTGCTCCGCCGTTCTAAAAATAGCTTGCACCGACAATTAAAGGTAACAAACCTACTGCTATGACTATAGGGATTATGGCAATGAGCCAATTTGCCAAAATGTTGAACTATCCCTTTAAGCCTGTGCTGTGATCAATAGGTCAAACTGTGTCAATCAGATTGTGTCTCATTGTGCTCCTTTGATTAATCCAGAACATCCTTTTCAAACCAACAATGTGAACATCGACCATGACAATCTGTCCATTCATGAGAAGCACTGCAGAACTGTCCGAATGATTACAATCAGAGAATGAAAAGTGCAGTTAGATCAGGACGTAATTAATTAGGGTGAGTTCAAATTCGGGTTCTTATTGATAACTGATCATTGCTTCAATACCATCAATCAAACTGCAGTGAATGCCAATGATCACATTCCTGGTTTCTCTAGAGAACACCAGCTACATATTAGCTGCTGGATTAGTATAATATTAGCTGAGACAAGGCACAGACGCACACTCACCCATTCCTTTGGTGTGGTTGAAGTCTCCTCTCACGATCTTACAGGAGCGCCCGTCTCCGTTGCAGACGCCACAGCGGTCCTCTTTAGCCGACGAGCCGATGATGCCGTCGCAGCCAATTTTCTGAGAGCAACAACAAAACGGCGTTAGTCAGTTAGTAAGAATTATACGACACGACAACTCCCTGTAAAATTCAGCTTTTCTTCATCTGACAGATCTATGATCATCATCACTCAGAGTGAACCTTTAGAAAAGGCTCCTGGGTTGTAAATTCTACTCAACATTTATTTAAAACAAAGGGATTTAATGGATTTACACCCTCCAAACACTGGCACCAAAGGGACTCGATGATGAATTCTGTCTTTGTGCTTTTCTTTGAAGTTGTTTCATGTGTCTATTTCTTTCTTTTTTAAGAAAAAAAAGGATATTTTTGGGAGGCTTTTGAGAGCGAGACAGGAAATGGGAGGCAGAGAGGGAGGGGTGACACGGAGGACAGGGCCGTTCCACACGGGATTCAAACCAGGGACCTCCATCTATCTGTCTGTCTATCTATCTATCTATCTATCTATCTATCTATCTATCTATCTATCTATCTATCTATCTATCTATCTATCTTTCTATCAATCTATCTTTATGTGTAAGAATTGACATTTTGATTTCAATGTGAAACTGTATAATTACATGTAAATGTTTATTTGGCATTTGGGAATTTTTAACCTATTGTAACATTTTGTGTGATCCAAAGCAGCAGGAGAGAAAGGCTCACACACTGATGAAAAATGGCAATATCCACCAGAGATAAAACGGATGCAAAAGGAATTTAATGTTCCATAATACAACAAAAAAGTGCAACCATGGTGATAAAATGAAAATTAACAGAAAATAAAGGAGATAAAAACGTTTCGGCCTTGCCATTTCAGTCTGTTAAATTTTTAACCTTTATTGTAATTTTTCTTTTCTCCTGCTGCTCTCCATCCAAAGTGAAAAGACTTTTTGGACAGTGAGCAAGAGCGCAAACACCTTCTTTCCTTTTTGTGTTATCCAAAGTAAAAAGATCTCTTCAGATAATTCATTTATTTGTTCGATTGTCTTTTGGTTGAAACTCTGACAATGGGCTACTTGTATGTCATTGTTAACAAAATGTGTGTCTGATAAAGGTCTAGTGCAGAAATGCACTCAATAAATACTCGTTCTGCAGGTGAGGACAGTGTGCTGGAAGAAAAGGTCAACATTTAACATGTAGACTGGACCAACACTGAGCACCTGCGTCCCACATGACCTGCTAATGTGGTTAGTTACAGTAAGATGAAATGTTAAATGTTAACTCTGACGTCCACTATTTCTTCAATTTGGCATTGAACTTTTAAAATATTATAAAATCAAAACCTCCTTCAATACTGAATCTGACCCCAGAACTTTGATAATGATTCATCCAAATGATGAAAACGCTCCATACGCAGGGTTCCCAGGACATTTTCAGCTGCTACAGTCTGACCCACATGTTATTAAATCTTTCTAAGAATATTTGTCTTATTTCTTGTCAAAATGTCTCATTTCTAGTCAAAACTCATCTCTTTCCACTTAAAATAAGACTCATCACCTAAAAATTAACTTGTTTTCAGATCATTTTCACTTGAAATAAGTAGAAAAATCTGCCAGTGGAGCAAGTTTTTCTTTCTTATTACAAGCACTAAAAACTTGCTCCATTGGCAGATTTTTCTACTTATTTCAAGCGAAAATTAACAAGTTAATTTTTAGGTGATGAGTCTTATTTTAAGTGGAAAGAGATGAGTTTTGACTAGAAATGAGACATTTTGACAAGAAATAAGACAAATATTCTTGGACAGATTTGGAGTTTTTGCAGTGTTGGAGTCTTTTTGACACTTGTTCTGTTTTTTTCTACATGTTTCTATGTTTATTCGTCTCTCGCCCTCAAAGATGTCAAGTCCATGGCTCCGACTTATCTATGAAATAATCTCTTACAGGCTTAGAAACGATGACAGATTCATCACGGGACAACACAGACATGTTGTTTTTGTTTTCCAGCTCTGCTGCTGCTCTGTCTGTCACTCAGCAGAGGAGACGACAGGTCCTGGAAACACTCATCAACTCAAAGTCACTAAATAATATTCCAGGATGACTCAAGCTTTTCCAGGACGTTTGACTTTTTTCTCTTCTTATTTTCCATGGTTTTCCAGGTTTTCCAGGACCGTTTGCTCCAAGGTGCTCTCCTCCTCCGGTCAGACTCTGCTTCCTCTCTCTCCTCCTCAGTGTTTTCATAGTTGGCCGACTTTCACATGCAGGCCTTAAAAAAAAACACACCCATGCCACCTCCACCCTCTGTAACCTCAGTACATGCCCCCCCCCCCCCACACACACACACACACACACACACCGTCTGGAGACCACATTCTCCAACCCCCCCCCCCCCCCCGGCCGGTCGGTCGGCAGGTTGAGCGCTTTAGCAGAGTTGGACAGATACATGACGAGGATGTTTGAAGCTGACAAGGTGGGGGAGGAGGAGGAGGGGGAGGAGGAGGGGGGGGGGCAGCAAACTGAACCCAGGTCAGTCCTTTCAGGCCGATCCGTTCTGCTGCCGGGATTTGCAGGTGCACGGCAAGAAAAATGTTTCTTAAAGGACAATTCCGGGCAAATTCAACACGGGGCTGAATTTTCCTAACATTTTAGGTCTAAAAGCCACAGCGTCAGATGGCGACTCAAACATGCGCCGAGAAGTTTGTTTACTGTTTAAATTGCGGCTTTGAGGGATGCATCGTTACCATGGTGATGCGGGGACAGACACAACTACTGCAAAACAGGAGCAATTTAACTGAAAAGCTTCAGATTCCTTCTTTTAGACCTAAAATGTTGGGAACATACAGCCCATGAGTTGAATTTGCTCGGAATTGTCCTTTAAATGTCTCCTAACATTTCTCACCTCTTGCATTCAGACAAAACAGTTGTTGCTGCATGGGATGTAGAAGCAGTTCACACACTGACTAGAGGTCTGTGTGATCTGTAGTAGAATTAATGTGTCCAAAAAAAAAATGAATGAAGGTATCCAGACTGTGCCAGCTGTGCACAATGTGCTATTATGGTCTGGGGAAAGGTGTGTGTGTGTGTGTGTGTGTGTGTGTGTGTGTGTGTGTGTGTGTGTGTGTGTGTGTGTGTGTGAGAGAGAGTGTGTATTTGTCATCAAGTGGGCTTGAGTCGGGAGGAAACGCAAATCAAACTGCACTGAATCAGAGCTTCTGCTTGTGCAATCTGCATGTGTAACTGTAGGTAAATTAAACACATGCACAGTTGCACACACACACACACACACACACACACACACACACACACACACACACACACACACACACACACATGCATTGTGTGCTTCGGCTGCACTCGTTCTAAGTGATCCTGCAGTTAAGGATACATGAGTCATTACTGAAATGTGAGAAGTAAGTATTTTGTGAGCACATGTGCGTCATGATAATTGCATCCATATTTGCCTTCCTGGAGCAGCCTCTCTCTCTCCCTGTCGCTCGGCCAGGAGGAGGGGGAATTCCTCCCAAAACGGACCAGCATTCAATATTTGCTAATAAACACAAAAGACTGACTGTCGAGACACCAGATCCAAATAAACCCCCCAACCCTGCCCTGGGGAGCCGGCTGTGGATTCACTCCACCGCTGCCGACTGCTAATGAATGAGCTGCTCTGCTGATCCGTGTGTGTGTGTGTGTGTGTGTGTGTGTGTGTGTGTGTGTGGACCTCCATCACAGCTCTGCACTCACACACGTGTTTATTTGTCTATTTATTTCATGACGGCTTGATTTTGTTTCAGTGACGACTATAAAGTCATATAAAGAGTTTTTATTTATGAGCTAGTCTCAGCTCATCCTATGGCTGCATCCCTGCAACCTTCTTGATATTATTATGATATTACTCGTTATCATTGTCCCATTTCAATATTAAATGTAACCTAGAAGCTTCTTGAGCTCTGATATTGATACCATTTTGCTTATTCCCACAATCCTCTTCTGCTATAAGAAGGGACTAAGCAGGATTTTACCTTCAGAGTAATTGTGATTAGTTATTAGCTACAGCTATTTTTAGAACGGCGGAGCAGAGCCGTGAGCTGCTCAGAGCTACGCTACGGAGGCTCATGGGATTTCTTGGTTTCCCTCATCAAATACCCGTGACCTTGAATTCTGTTTCTACCGGGGAAGTGTTTGACTCCAACTCCTGCTGAGGCTTTGGTGCTGTTATAGTGGTTATAGTGGCGGGCATATGTTCATCTACTTGTAAGTCAAAGCAGCCACACTCTCAGTCATGCATATCTTTAAAGGGATAGTTCAACATTTTTGCAAATTGGCCCATTGCCATAATCCCTATAGCAGTAGGTTTTTAGAATGAACAGCGGAGCAGAGCCGTGAGCTGCTCAGAGCTACGCTACGGAGGCTCATGGGATTTCTTGGTTTCCCTCATCAAACTCATCAAATACACAATCCAACAACTCCACAACGCTCTGGTGGACAAGTTGTGACCTGCACATTCACCACGCTATGAGATAATAACACAACGTTACCAGTTTAGAGGGAAATGCAGAGACTGTTGATGGAAAACTGGAACACGCATCAGTGGTTTTGCATGAATTCACCTCGAAAACAACTCTGTTGCAGATCTGCACAGCTGGTCAGTGAGAGGTGTGAACATTAAAGGGGACATATTATGTTATTACACTTTTTGAAGGCTCTTTAACATATATTTGTCTTGCCTTTCACCCCCAAATGTGCGAACTGACAGTTAAAATCTGTGATGTTCAGGCTCCCTAGGCTGTAATCCATGTGGTTTTACCAGCTGTTCCCTCAGTTGTCTTCCAGTGATGGAACTAGGATTCTAATTTGCATAACCCCACCTCTACCTGGGACCGGTAGAAGGGGGAGGGGCAAGCAGTTTGCATTTGCATTTAAAGGGACAGGCACCGAAAGCAGCCGTTCTGAACAGGGCTGTTTAGAGAGGATGAAAAATGTTTGATCCTTGGTGTATTTTGACCACAGCAGGTCAGGAGGCAGAATAATGTCTCCTTTAAAACACCACATGATGCTTGTCCCTGCTGGGGTGTGCCTCCTGTCACTGTGACATCCTGCAGGACACAGGGATGTTAGCAGCTGCAGCTTCTTCTCTACCACTCTGACCTCCTCAGCCAGTGTTTCTGTTCTGGTTCTACTGGATCCTGTCAACGCCGTGGTATCCATACACCTCCCCTGGTTCTCCCCGATCGCTCCGATGCACGTTCTGCTCAGTGGGGATGAAACCCATGCAGCTGTGATGAGCTGTCAGAGATGGACTCGCTGAGCTAACGGCAGAGCACAGGGCAGCCCAGTGGGGGAAGCTTTGTAAGGAGTTTGTTCTGTGCAAATGAGCAACAGTTTGTGCGTTGTGGAAGTGACACTGTGATGGAAATCTGCATCTCTCATGAGCGTTGGAGCTGCAGGAGGCGAAGTCTTCAATAAAAACGTATGAGGGAGAAAACTGAAAGTATTGGGTGTTTGTGATGAATGTGGAGGGAGACACAGCTGGGTGAAGAACAGCTGGATCTGCCTTGACAAGCTAGTGAAACCACTCACAGCGTGCACAGAAGAGCGTGTGTGTGTGTGTACAGTACCTGACACCTCCCGTTAACACACAGGTCAGCCTCGTACGGTCCACA
The DNA here is from genome assembly GCA_030347415.2 of Decapterus maruadsi. Lineage (NCBI taxonomy): Eukaryota > Metazoa > Chordata > Actinopteri > Carangiformes > Carangidae > Decapterus > Decapterus maruadsi. The sequence goes on from CM064900.1 coordinate 34,343,371, forward strand.
CGGCGTCCCGTCCATCACCCTGTCGGCCATCAGCGCCGGGACGTCCCGACCCACCGGGCTGCAGAACAGCACACACGGCTTCTCTGCTCTCACACACAAACACACACACATGCACAAACACACAAACTTGTGATGAGTTGAAGTGATGAAGTTGGTTATTAATCGGTTAAAGGTAGGGTCTGGAGTTTCGTGCCTAAAAATAAACATTAGACTTTTACAAATGAAATCCGTCTGAATCATCACCTATGGGCTTCTAGTCCTGTGTGGTGGGGTCTCTGTCTGCAGCCCCTCCTCCCCTGCCTGTATTTTGGTTTTTTGCTTTGTTTTGTTCATGTTTTGCTGTGCACGTGGACGTTTCTAGGTGGAGCTAGAGAGTCGCAAATTAGCAGAGACACCTATGGTGAGAGAGTCTGTGTCATCCTCCAGCCAATGACGGAGCTCAGGTGAAGCTACCTGCAGCAGGAGGCTCAGGCCTGTTAGCTGTGCTAGCTGTCTGATGCTACAGGTGAAGCTACCTGCAGCAGGAGGCTCAGGCCTGTTAGCTGTGCTAGCTGTCTGATGCTACAGGTGAAGCTGCCTGCAGCAGGAGGCTCAGGCCTGTTAGCTGTGCTAGCTGTCTGATGCTACTGATGAGTCTCTATCTCTCTCAGCAGCAGCAGTCAGGACAACAAAGAACAATAAATACAGTCTGAGTGAAGCGCTGGAGCCGCAGACCGATTCCCGACCTATACCGACACTGGTAACAAGTATTAGGACCATATTAGTGAGCTAGCGCGATGCTAACGTCGGCTAGCGCTCGCGGTTAGCATCCGCGGCTAACACCCGCTAGTTCACCACAATACAACGGTATAACAACATACACGGAGGCTCCCGGTGTTGGCGAGAGGTCGGCTTATCGGCCCGCGGCTCCAGCACTTCTTTCAGACTGTAATTTCTATCCTTTATGGTCATGACAACTGTTGCTGTCAGAAGCAGGAGGCTACACAGCTTAGCCTGAGGGGAGGGGCTGAGTTTCACTGTTTTGTTTACAAACTGAAAGGGACAAAACTCCAGACCCTACCTTTAACGAGCGTCGGTTATCTGAGCTCGCTGCAACGCGAAGCCTGGGAGGAAACGTTAATAAAAAATTATGTGAAGTTTATGAATCGATTCAGAATCGTAGAGGAGAAAAATCACAATTCTTACATGAATCGATTTCCCCCCCCTCACCCCTACTACTATCTGCCAAACTGAGCCATCAGGGCAAAGGACGGTGGGAAGAGGAAGTCAAGATCCAGGATGGAGATGGGAGAAACTTCCAGAGAGAAAAGCATCCGTGCAGCTCTGCACTGATCTCATTTGTCTCTCCTGGACAAACGAGGATGAAGGCAGAACATTTGTCGACGTCAACAGAAACACATTCACATCCTCTTATAGTAAAAGTAAACAAGCGGGATGACGTTCGCAGCGGTTCTTAAATATCAGAACGCTGGCAGCAGCGGCTCTGGGGGAATATCGGAGTGGGTGTTTGGATGCATATCAATCCACTCTGTGAAGACATTAGAAGTCAAAGTGAGATAAAGATCACAGGGATTGCATGAGATTCTGACTTCAGTATTTTGGCCAATGATGTGACACCTGTGGTGAATTATAGTCTCCAGCCCTCGACGTACTATTTATCCAAATTCCATAGCTGCAGCATCCCACCTCACAGTCCGGGCCAACAGAGCCGCCCGGCAACAAGCAGCTCAAAGTGATAGTGTTAATATGGTTCTGATAATGAAAGCTGAGTGGATCCATAACTTAGATTCCACCTGTTACACCCTGTGGTCGGGACCTGCAGCCGGTCCTGGTGCCAGGACCTGCAGCCGGTCCTGGTGCCAGGTCTGGGAGAGCGAACTGGACTGGTACGGAATAAATCTTTAACAAGAACAGGAACCTTTACGGGGCCGAACAGAGTCCCTGCCTGGGGGTCGGTACTCGGATCGGCCCTGAACAAGTCCTGGTGGGGCTTGAGATTTACTCTGTGCTGATTGGTCAGACTCAAAGCAGGATCATGTGACGCTAAGAGGAAGCATTTTTATATCCCAACGTTACTAAAAACGGAAAAACGTCCGGAAAAAAGAGAGAATAAGTCGAGAGTAGGAGGAGGCCTGGTAAAAAAAATAGGCGATCGACGATCGAAACACCTTTTTTTTTTTTGAGAAAGCGTCTATACTAGGGATGTCACGATTACAGATTTTCTTGGTAAGATTTTTGTCAGAGAAATAATCACTGTATTAACAATTATCATTATGCATTAATTAATTTCATTCACTATGAATGTGTAAAATCAAATAGTGAGAGTCAAAATATAACCACATTACTCATAGTTTGCACAAAATATTTCAAGTATCTATTAATATGTAACCAACTCTTAACCCCCAGGGGAAATATTTGAAATATTCAGGTCATGAATTGTCTTCTATACCAAATGTTTGCATTTATTTTAGTCTTTTTTGTTGTTGTTGTTGTTGCTTTTTTTGAATTAATAATGACACACTAACATTTAAATTCCTACCAATTCAATGTTACATTAGTTAAATTAATCAGTATCTGTGCATTTATGAATTATTTTTATGAAAGTAACGACATTTAGGAATCTTTACGATTAAATAATTGTGGTGTTTAATATCATGATTAAATTGTGAAAACAAGTAATCGTGACATCTTTAGTCTTTACTGACAGAAAAACACAACAACAAAAAAAACGCTGCACAACGACCACGCAATGATGGAAACTGTTGCCCGTGGCGATCAGAGCCCGGTGGGTTCCGTCTGCAGCGGAGACACGGACACCGACAGGACGGTTCCTCTACAAGTTCCTACTCTTTTACCAGGAAGTCCTGTTGCCGATGATGAGGAGTAACCTGATGGCTGTGTGTGTGTGTGTGTGTGTGTGTGTGTGTGTGTGTGTGTGTGTGTGTGTGTGTGTCTGTGTGTGTGTGTCTCACCATCGTTGATGATGGCCGTCAGCATGCTGCCCTTCTTCTTGCTGCCGTGCCGGTCGTAGGACAGACACTGCAGGTCTCTGAAGCTGGGCGCTCCTTTGGGACAGGGGGTTCCTTCACAGGCTTTGTGCTCCACGCTGGTCTTCTGACAGTTTCTCCCGCCAGGACCTGGCCTGCACACACACACACACACACACACACACACACACACACACACATTACATACAGTGTGAACAGTCACAGTGCAGGAGGTAAACCATCTAAGACAGACTTGAAGACATCTGAGTGCTGTTGTGATGCAGAACAGGTCAGTGTCACTTAGAAATGAAGCATGAATGCAGATGATTCCCATGCATGCCTGTTTGGAAGCTGACCTGGGAGTCAATTACAATCAGTTTAGTTGCTGTGCTTTTCAGCGAGGTGCCGCTCGGCAGTGTAGCGCTCAGTCAGAGGTTCTGTAAGACGGAGGAGACCCGTGCTGCGGTGACAGTATCACATGACAGCACCTCACAGACTCACAGAGATCCAACCATTCACTCTGAACTCACTACTCATGATTAAAAATATGAAATATGTGTGTGTAAGGCATACTATTAAAAGCTGAAAGAGTTTTCTGTGTCGACAGATATACAAACAGCAGGATGCAGAGCTCCAGTCTGCTCCATGGAGATCTGCATCCAGCATCAGTTTCACAAAGTCACATCCATCACACACCAACAGCAGCTGCTCCTGACTCACTGCTTCTCTCTCCGACCTGGGATTCATCACATGTAGCATCTTCGCAAAACTCAGTTTGAATCTAAATATAGCAGTCCTCCTGTCTCACAAAATCTCTACTGGGCCTTCACTTAGCAGAACATGACCTTTGCATTTTGTATTATATACTGTTTATGGACATGTTCTTAATATGTTATGTATAAATCTATCTTTGTCCACTTGCTATTCTCTATTCTTCGCCATGGGAGCAACTAAAACTCAAACTAATTTGCCCCGATCTGACTGTGACTGACTTTCTTAAAGGGATAGTTCAACATTTTGGCAAATTGGCCCATTGCCATAATCCCTATAGTCATAGCAGTAGGTTCGTTACCTTTAATTGTCGGTGCAAGCTATTATTTAGAACGGTGGAGCAGAGCCGTGAGCTGCTCAGAGCTACGCTACGGAGGCTCATGGGATTTCTTGGTTTCCCTCATTAAACTCATCAAATACACAATCCAACAACTCCACAACGCTCTGGTGGACAAGTTGTGACCTGCACATTCACCACACTATGAGATAATAACACAACGTTACCACACAGAGTTGTTTTAGAGGGAAATGCAGAGACTGATGATGAAAAAATGTGCATCAGCTGTTTTGCATGAACCTTGAAAACTCCGTCACAACTTGTCCACCAGAGAAGAAATCCCATGAGCCTCCGTAGCGTAGCTCTGAGCAGCTCACGGCTCTGCTCCGCAAATATCTTGCATTGACAATTAAAGGTAACGAACCTACTGCTATGACTACAGGGATTATGGCGATGGGACAATTTGCCAAAATGTTGAACTATCCCTTTAACTCTTCTTAATCCCTCTCTCTCTCTCACACACACACACACACACACACGCGGACAGAGAGGTGACATACGGAGGGTTGTCACATTTCCTCTGTCTGAACTGGACTCCAGTACCGCAGGTCCTGCTGCACATGCTCCACTGGCTCCATGGACTCCAGTCGCCGTCCACGTGCTGAGGGATGGGAGTCTTACTGACACACTCGCCTGCCCTGCACCACTAACACACACACACACACACACACACACACACACACATCAGGATTAGAAACATTAACTCATTGTCGTGTCCTCTGCCAGTGTCGGTGAGGAAGCTCTACCTTGTCTGCTCCACACTCCGTTCCGTCCAGAGGAGGATCCAGTTTGGTCTTGCAGGATGAATCTCCCTCTACTAGACACCACAGGCCGGCACACATGAGGTGCTGATGAACACAACACACACACAAAGACAAGGGAGATCAATCAATTCTGATAAAAATGCAAGATAAATTCAGAATCAACTCCGCAATCATTTACAACCCATTTACTTTTGTCGTCATCTAAAGCTTTTGTCACTAAAAATTCCAGATTCTGTCCTCTGAGCCACTGAAGGGCTTTTATTTTGAAACATTTCTGAAGCGTCTCAGTGAAACATCTCTGTGTACTCTGAGTGCTTGTGCAACAAAATGTAAAAGTGTGTATTTAAGTCATAACCAGGTGGATTCACAGCGCAGCAACCCGTGTCATTCACAGAGCTCTGACCGCCGGAATCTCAAGTATTTTTACAACTACAGCCTGTGAAAGACAAAAAAAATGCAAATGAACACTTGTTCACTTCGCCTGCAGCCTCTTGTAACTACTGTTTACATACTGTAACTCTGCAATGACCTGCAGTCAGACGTTTAGATCTGCTGTCTGTCTGCAGACACTCGATGTCTAGATTCTACACTCTTTGTGTTTCTTCTCCACCACTGTCACCTGTAACTTCACATGATGTCACTGCAGTTTTTACAGTAGCCATGTTGACATGGACACAATAATCAGAATGAAACAGAAAGACATTTTCTTTCCAATCGAGACGGGAGGTTTACGGCGGTCGGTTTTCGGATCCAGCTCCATGTAAATAGTTGTATGTAATTTGACAGCGTTTGTTTACGGAAGAAAAAGCTTCTTCTTCTACTGTTCTCAACAGATTTGACTGGAAAAACTTCGCTGTGCACGTCACGTTTTAATCGGATAACTTTATTTTGCGGCCATGTAAATAGTGAAACTGGAATTTCCGATGAGAATGATTAGAATCAGACTGAACATGTAAACGTGTTTAGTGGCTCCTGCTGAGCTGCTCCAGGTTGATTTACTAGAATTCATCCAGGTTTTCAAGCTACTCATGAGGAAGTTCATGAGGATTTCAATACAGGAAGTTCACCATGATCAACTTAAAGGGCAACTTCGTTTTTTTTCAACCTGGGCCCTGTTTTCATATGTTTTTCTGTACTGTATGTGAGTGATGGATAATACTTTTGTTGAGTTCGCTGCAGTATTGAGCCCGGCAGACAGCCTGCAGCCCAGCTAATGCTCTTCCATGGGGCAAGTGGCTCCCGTCAAAGTTCGCCGTATAAACAGAGTTTCACCCTAAAATCGGCTGTAAGGCACGGATGTTACACTACTACAGCTGACGTCACCTTTACTTTGAAAGTCCAGTGGATCTGGATCAGGACGGAGCGTTTGACCGGTGGGATCGATCACACGTACCCCCCCCATGGCCACCTCAACCCAAATTTTGGCCAGAAAAAAACATGAATACGTTAATTTCTCCTTTCTAGTGTGTTGTTGGACACTCATTGTAACTATCTGAGCCTGTCAGTTTGAAAAAATGCCCGTTTATACGGCGAACTTTGACGGGAGCCACTTGCCCCATGGAAGAGCATTAGCTGGGCTGCAGGCTGCCTGCCCCGCTCAATACTGGAGCCACCTCAACAAAACATATGAAGGTTGAAAAAAACCGAAGTTGCCCTTTAATGAAGGTAAGTGAAGGTTCAGACAGGAAGACTTAAGACTATCTCTTTAAGCACACCTCAAAGCCACTTCTCCGTTCTCCCGCCATCCTCTCGCTCCACTCTGATTCTCATAATTCAACCAATCACAGTCTCTGTGTCTTTTCTTTACACTGCTCGAGTGAGAACTGACCTTCCCTTGCAAGGAAATGAACTGTGTGTAGCTTTTATCCCCATTTAATTGAAATGGCACAAGGTCCATCCCTACACAGCTCATGACATCATCATCCTCCCCCCGTCTACTCACATGACCGACACTACATATCTTTATATCACAGGTCAGATGTGGAGAGGACGACTGACGGCGTACATCGCCATGACATCACATGTGACAGCTTTGCGGAGCAGTAAAGCAATGAACACACATGAAAACCAGACCAAACCCGCTGACAGCATCCGCTGGGAAGAGGAAGCCAAATGTCATCGACTGGGAGTCAATCCCACATTGTTAAACGGAATAATATGTGACATTTAAAATAGCGGGTTAAATGGGAGCGTGTTGTACCTCCATGTCGTTGCAGAAAGTGGCGTTGGTTCCAAACAGGATCTGGCACTGCTCGTCCACGCTGTAGTGCATGCCCGGCAGCTTGGGAGGCAGCCGGACCTGGTAACGGCTCCTGGGGTCTGTGTGCAGTAGGCAGCCGCTGGCTTTGGATCTGTTTGAGAGGCCAGGAAAGAGATGGATTCATTCTGCGTGCTTACCAGTCAGCTCTTTCACTTCCAAGAGTTTTGTTTTCATTGTCGACTCGGAGTCCAAGAGAGACTTGGCATTAGCATGGCAGATTCTGAACAATGTTAGTTGTTATTTTGAAAGCAGATGCAGATGAGCATCGATGGTGACATCAAAGCATTTAAAGTATGAGCCAAAGCAAAGGCTCCATTGTATGTGTGATCTCTGTCTATTATTTGTGCATGTTTCCTGGGGGCTGAGTTTATTGTCCAGCACAATATTTTATCTGAGTCTGCAAAAATGCAGCCTGTGGATTAATACACAGTGACAACTGCCTTCAAAAGGAGGGCCCAGGGCCACATGGAGCCCTAATTTTTATAGTTACTACTGCATGATGTTTAGATATGCAGCAGATCGACGCTCACCAAGTGCTTTATTGAGAACATCGTCCTACTACTGAGGAGCCTCTGTCTGCTCCCAGAACAGCCCGACTTCTTTGTTACATTGGCTCAGAAACTTGCAGAAGCAAATCCTCTCTAACTAGAATTACACCATCTTATCTTCTTCATCCTGAGATTTATCTCCAGTGAGGTTATCTTTCATAATCCAACAACAGTTACCAATTCATGTGCGTTGGCCAACACCCATTCATACAGCAGGTTCTCAACTAGCTACATGTACAGGATCGTGGCTCTAGACGAGTCAGACAAGTGGTGGGAAAGTGAAACGTAGTCGACTGTGATGTTTATTCTAAGCAGGCTGCAGGTCCACGTCCGACCCTCAGACCCTACAGCGCCACATCTAAATGTAAACTGCATTGAGAAATGTGTTTAAACAAGAACGGGCCAGACGTCAGAAATGTGTGTAACATTAATAATTCATTTGAGAGGTGTGCGGTGGTCCAGTGGTTAGAGCACATCCCATGTTGGCACTGCCTGAAGCAGCGATCGCTGGTTCGACTCCCGACCGCAAGTCAACCTGCACAGTCTCCCGGCCGGCTTTCCTGTCTCGTTCCACCTTCCCTTTCTAATTAAGGCATAAAATGCTCCAAATGATAACTTTAATTCTTCATTTGATATTTCTACATGACTCAAAAAGAGCTCTCCTGCAGCAGCGGCTCCATTTTCAAGAATTCAGCAGATGTTTGGAAACAGAAAAAGGTCTAAATGTCATTCTCATTTAGAGAAGTTCAACTCCACTTTGATGATGCGTGTCACTGGTCTTTGGTGTTGTAAGAGGAAGACTGATGGTGGCGATGATTCTGCTGTAAAAGAAAACATGTTTCCATTTTCTCCGTGTTTGTGGTTTTGGTACCAGCGAGTTGGAGACGTTTCTCTTAAGCTGCTTCACAGATCGGTTTCCAGGTCTGATAAATCACTCAGCCCGTTCGAAAACGTCCCGTTCCATCAAGGCTGCTCAGCTGAGCCTCTAACCTCAGATGACATGGAATTATTAAATGAGCATAGAGCATATTTGAGCTGTGATCAATCTGAAAGTTAAGAACTGGGAGTGTGAGAGACAGATTCATGAATGCAAAACAGGTTTTTAGCATAAATCCTGTTTTACATCCAGCAGAAAGCAGCCCTGGAGACCAGCCCTCATAATGTTCTTTAGATGTCTGTCAGATTCGGAGCATGCGAGGCCCCACCCACATCTGACTGTCAGACTCTCAGCTTTTTTCAATAGAGCTCTCTTAGAGGAATGGCTGATGGCCAGATGTTGCTCAGGAGGCTGGAGTCTGACGGGGAGATGTTTCACTTCCAGTTTCAATTTGGTGAAGTTTTATTTGAACCCCGGATTGAATTTGCATATGAGAAAGAAAGAAAGAAAGAAAGAAAGAAAGAAAGAAAGAAAGAAAGAAAGAAAGAAAGAAAGAAAGAAAGAAAGAAAGAAAGAAAGAAAGAAAGAAAGAAAGAAAGAAAGAAAGAAAGAAAGAAAGAAAGAAAGAAAGAAAGAAAGAAACGTCTGGTGACTAAAATCCTTCCTCTGGTCCAAATACTGCATATAAGTGAGTGTCTGTGTTGTGAAACGAGGTAAAAATAAAGGATGAGCATCTGACACATGATCATGGAGGATATGACATCATCATGGAGGATATGACATCATCACGTTACCACGATTAGAAGCACAGATTGATGATTGATTGGCAAATATAAGAACACAGCTCAACAACATAATAAAAAATGGGTTCAGTTGTTCAGTTCACGTCTTAAATCCCAGATGGGTGACAAAAGTGAGGAAAAAGAAACATGGAGTATCCTATTAATGGTGTCATTATGGCAGGAGGCTCCAGAACAGCTTTGGTTCTTGTCAAGATGGATGGAGGAACAGGGTCCTTCCATATGTTGTTTCATGGACCATGGGGAAGAGCAATAAGACGTTGACTTGGACCTTTACCAGGAGCCAAGAAAGAAAGAAAGAAGTGTAGCTGGATGATGTTCCTCAGAGGAAGGTGCTTTCACCATTTGCTATATAATAAGGCTCTAAACCTGCACCAAGTTCATCTGCAGCAGTAGGTCATGTTGCAGCGACTTTGTTTCTGTTGCTCAAGCTAAAGGAAGCCAAGTGTCTGAGATCAGTATCATCAGTTGAGCGTGCTAGCCTTGGAGATGCAGAGGATAGGTCATGACGTCACGTCTGGGCCGCCCTCCATCACTCCAGCTTTTGTAACTCGATGCAATCTCCCGTTGTGCATTTATGTCATCAGTCTGAACACAGTGTGTGGCTGAAGTTTAGTTTCCATATGCTAAGGAAAACTGGAACCAACCACAACAGCAGCTGCTGTGAGAAATTGAAACCTTCATGATTTTAACTAAGTTGAACAAAGACTACTTTTTGTGAGCAAACTTTTAAAAAAACCCAACAACTTTAAGGGTGGATACTTATGTCATCATAACTCAGTCTTGTCCATATCCATAAAACTCAGTGAAGCTCTGGTCTTTTCTCACTTTTGTAACTTTCTAGCTGTTATCACTGCTCTGTAAAAACCTAATGAGTCCTGCGCTTCTTAATTGGTGAGCAACAGTCAGTTTGTGTTCTGTACTGAGCCCACTCCTATTCACACTGCTGACATCATCCAACTTCAACCACATCAAGGCTGTATTGGGCCTCATTACATTTCTTGTGTAATTTAAAGTGATCAGTGATCAATCGCAGCGATCAGAACTGACTGGGTCGGTTCACACCCACTTTAACATTTGTCTCTACTGATTATTTCTAGACTGACCAGATTTCCTGTTTTGCATGGAAATAAACAGGTGTGTTGATGTTTTTAGGCAGAAGATCTGTGGCATTGGTAGAAAAGGAGGTCCTTCATAGGATGTCCATAGAGTAGGAGGTCCTTCAGAGGACGTCGGTAGAGTAGGAGGTCCTTCAGAGGACGTCCATAGAGTAGGAGGTCCTTCAGAGGACGTCGGTGGAGTAGGAGGTCCTTCAGAGGACGTCGGTGGAGTAGGAGGTCCTTCAGAGGACGTCCATAGAGTAGGAGGTCCTTCAGAGGACGTCGGTAGAGTAGGAGGTCCTTCAGAGGACGTCGGTGGAGTAGGAGGTCCTTCAGAGGACGTCGGTAGAGTAGGAGGTCCTTCAGAGGACGTCGGTAGAGTAGGAGGTCCTTCAGAGGACGTCGGTAGAGTAGGAGGTCCTTCAGAGGACGTCGGTAGAGTAGGAGGTCCTTCAGAGGACGTCGGTAGAGTAGGAGGTCCTTCAGAGGACGTCGGTAGAGTAGGTGGTCCTTCAGAGGACGTCGGTGGAGTAGGGGGTCCTTCAGAGGACGTCGGTAGAGTAGGAGGTCCTTCAGAGGACGTCGGTAGAGTAGGAGGTCCTTCAGAGGACGTCGGAGTGGAGGTCCTTCAGAGGGTCCCTTCTGAGGACGTCGGTGGAGTAGGAGGTCCTTCAGAGGACATCGGTGGAGTCCTTCAGGGGACGTCCTTCAGAGGACGTCGGTGGAGTAGGGGGTCCTTCAGAGGACGTCGGTAGAGTAGGAGGTCCTTCAGAGGACGTCGGTAGAGTAGGAGGTCCTTCATAGGACGTCGGTAGAGTAGGAGGTCCTTCAGAGGACGTCGGTGGAGTAGGAGGTGACACCACCTCGACCTGAGCCGGTGTCTCCACTGAGTTTCCGTGGTTTCCTACCGTCATGCTGCCACTGAAGGTAAAAACATGGTGACACGACATGGCAGCCAGCAGCGACTGCACGTGAATGCAGCATCAGTGTTACCCACATCATGATGATACTTTTCACAGAACAGCTCATTCAGAGCTGAAAGGGTAAAAACATGGCGACACGACATGGCAGCCAGCACTTTGTTGATGGAACGGGAGCTGAAAGGAACGCTTACTTTGATGAATGAAAAACATACTTTTGAACCAAATAATCGATTTTCATGAATAGACAAGAGGAGAAGTTACACAATGTCCCTTTAAGACCTCTAGGAGTCCAGCTGCGTCTCACCTGAGGAAGTTCTCCAGATCATCACGGCTGCACGAGGACCAGGACAGGTCGCTGGGGTTTCTTCCTTTCACCCATTCACCCGACATGATGTGGGAGTGGCCGGTGCAGGTGGCGTGGTCGTCATCGTGGCTCATTCCCATGCTGAAGACAAGACAAGACACGGATACAAGGACATAGAGTCAATGACTGGTTATACACCTGCTACCTTTACAGTCTCTGTTTGTGGAACAGACACGTTTCGAAGCTCTGTGGTGTTTTCTGCCGCCACGGAGATGACGACTTTATCAATACTAGACAACAAGATATTGTTGGATTCTTATGGTTTTGATCAAATAAATAGAAACAACAAGCATCCCCGAGGAGACGAACCGAAAACTAGCTTGGATAAGAGCCTTATAGAAGAAAAAGCCATTCTTGTGACTTTCTTGTTGACAGTTCTCTTAGTGAAACCTGACAGCACTGGATGACTCACTTTAATATAACAAATCTATTACTGGTCCAACATGGAGAGTCCACAGACCCAGAGGGGCAGAGCCATGTGTGAGCTTCAACCCACGCTGGGCAGAATTAAACGATTAAGTAATGGAACGGTAACACAACTAACAGTTAATCAGAGATGCCACATGACTCATCTTTAATTCGTCACCGTGCCAACTGTACTTGTGAATCTGAATCCTGAGCGACGGAAACAAAGACGTGGTGGTGGTGGTGTAATGCGTGTGCGAGAATTTTTTTTTTAAAAATCAGGATTTTCATTCGAGACGACCTGCAGCAAGCGCACACGGCTGCAGCACACACATTTCAAAAGAGAGCCTGAGGGAAGCTCTGACAGGAAGGATCTCTTACTCACAGAATGCACACACACACACACACACACACGGTGCAAGTCTGAGTGAGAGACACACATAAAGCAACACAGGAATGAGTGTGTATTGAAACAGAGAGGACTTCACTCTGGCACAGTAACTAAGAGTGTGTCTGTGTATGAGTGTGAGTGTGTGTGCGAGCGAGTGTCCACCCAAAGCCATGACCTACATTTGCAAATTAAAAACAACAACCTAGTCTGAACTCCAGGCACAGACTCAGAAACTAATAAATTACAAGTGCAGACTCTTCCCCTGGTCGAATAGAAAACAATATAGAATTACACTTAAGGACTCGTCCTCGTCCTGGTCCACGGCAGCAGACGGCGCAGCGCCTTCAAAGCACACAGAATCCATCAGTGTGGAACAACCTGCCAGCAGGCCTCGTTATCCTGCACGCTACACCCAACATTAAATGTACAGCACTGTGCATTTAGACACTGTAAGTTAGGTGACAATAATACCAGGAATTGTCTTTATAGATTAACTTCAAAAAAAGCCTAAATCAAGTCATCATTAGCCACTTCTCCTTTGCACACTTGCACACGGTTCTTCCAGGTTCTTGACTGGCAGCTTGTTGAAGCCTCTTGGAGAACTTTCCATAGTTGTTGTCTGGACTGAGGCCGTCGCAGTCAGTACGTTTACATGACACTTGAAAAAAAAAAGAATTATTGCCTTAATCCGACTATAACTGGACAACTGAGTGCATGTAAACACCTTGGTCCGACTGAAATCGGAGTTCTCCAACTCCGATTAAGACACCCAGATAATGTGATTGAAATTCGACTTTCTCCGGCATGTACACGCCTTAAGGCCCATTTATGCTCAACGTTAAATACGCATACGGATACGGATGGAGCCTTGCGTCCGTACTCTGCGTTCATTTCGTCCATTTTTCGTCCGTTTCCACAAAACTTACGGATACAGACCAAACGGAGCTGTTCCACCGGAAACCACTGCCATCACTGTACGGATGGTACGGAGCGGACGCATGCAATTATGTCCGTAAATGGAGCATAAATGAGCCTTTAATCAGAGTTTAACTGGACAACCCATGTGCTCATGCTCCAATCCAAGGAAGCCGGTCACAGAGGCTGTTGTGGTAGCGTTACAGCGTTCTTGTCTGCCTCTCCGAATCATCATCACCACACCGTCTGGCTAATAGGCCAACAGGAAGAGGTTCCGTATTAACTCGCTGAAACAACGCATATCGCCACCTGGTGTTGAGGACGAGGAAATGCTCCTGTCAGTTATTCGATTTTCTCAGTTGCATGTAAACTGGAACAAGGACAGAAGTCCGATCAGACGCCAAAATCGAATTTTGAGCATCTTTGAGTGTCTTCTGTCTCCTCTGTGGGAGGTTGTACCATCTGTTGCAGGACTCAGTCTTCTTCTTGTCAGTTCAAATTGTTATTTTTGACACTGGCTGTAATTGTTGGGTCGTTGTGACGCTGCAGAACAAATGTGGGACTGATCCAAGGCCTCTATAGATTCTTATCCACTATGCAAAACCATTAAACATCTGAAGGGCCGGAAACTTTTACACAGTTCTGTATGTTGCAAATCCCCGCTGCTCATATAAAGTAGACCTCATTAAATGGCTGCATTGCATTAAACTCATACATGAAACACAAAACAGCCATTTGAGATCATGTCTGTGGAACAGCAGAACATCTAATGTGCTAAATGTGCTATTTATTATTCATTCATTCCACATTTTACGCACGGTCCCTTAGGAATGTGTCTTATCACCCTGCATGTTCTTCTTATACACAAACCATTACACAACCCAGAGCTGTGTTGAAGTGAGCTGATAACTCACTCACCGTGGGCTACACGTCCAAAACACTGAGTTCACACACACTCCTGCAGAGCACACGGTCGGTCTCAGGGACTGATCAGGGATCTGCCTGCACACAGGTTACCCAAAATCCCAGTTTTTGGAAAACAGACACGGAGCGTTGTAAAAGGTTTGACACCAGAAATGATATCTAGGACCTTCAAGGATTAAAACCTGGGTGGACGACCCGGTCAACGAGCTGCAGGAAAGCTACGGGGTCTAAAACCCCTCTTCTTGGGTCATTTTGCTGGCGAAATTATGTAAATGCAAATATTTAGGTACTACAATGACATAAATAGTCATACAACTATAAAATTTGGCAGAGAGTATCTTGACACATAGGAGAAGGCAAGAAATAAAGACTCTGGGGTTTGTTGCAACTTGATTTTAAGATATCACCCTCAACATCCCAAAAAAGACCCAAAAAAAGTAGTTGTTCGTCTGACAAATTCTCATGAAAATTATTATTTTTCAGCACTATCTATGCCTAACATGTATATAGAAAACTTCCTTAATTCATAAGCTTCCATTTGAGTCCAAGCTAGCCTTTCCATCTCAAAAGCCCCTCTTGCTGCGGCCGACGGTCTTCTCTCTCTATCTGTTCACTTTGGGGAGACCAGAAATAGAATGGTTTCTGATCAGGCCATGGGTGGCGATGTTTGGCGACAGCCTGTAGCTTTCCAGTAGCTAGTAGAAAGACTATCTTAGACTCAAATGGAAGCTTATGAATTAAAGATTTTTTCTATATACATGTTAGGCATAAATATTCTCTATAAAGTGCTGAAAAATTATCATTTTCATGAGAATTTGTCAGGCGAACAGTACTTTTTTTGGGGTCTTTTTTGGGATGTTGAGGGTGATATCTTAAAATCGAGTTGCAACAAACCACAGAATCTTTTTTTCATGCCTCCCCCTATGTGTCAAGATACTCTCTGCCAAATTTTATAGTTGTATGACTATTTATGGCTTTGTAGTACCTAAATATTTGCATTTACATAATTTCTCCAGCAAAAATGACCCAAGAAGAGGGGTTTTGCCACAAACACAGCTCTCTTTATTGAACCAGAGGGACGTTTAGAAATCCAGTAGCAAGTTCAAAGAGAACCAGTACAAAACTGGATTGATGTGCATTAATATGTAAAAAAAAAAAAAAAAAAAAAAGCGGGAGGGGGACAGCAGTTTGTCCAGGGCCCTGTCTCTCTGCCGCTGAGTCCAGCTCCGTGTCCCCCCACCGAGCCAGCCGTCCCTCCCAGTCTGCCCGGTCACACTGTGTCCCTTAACCACCACTTAACTGTGTAGAAGAGGACACTGGCCACCACAGACTGGTAAAACATCTGGAACTGTAGTTGCAGATGTTGAAAAAACCCCCGTCTTCCTAAGAACACAGACATGTCTCTCCGTCAGCGCTGTCAGAGCGGTCCAGACCGCCGTCCAGACCGCCGTCCAGACCGCCGTCCAGACCGTCGTCCAGCTGCAGACACAGGTATTTGTAGGTACACGGGATTATTCGTAATGAAGGTAAAAGCCCTCAGCTGCACAACACTGAACCAAGAGAGTGATCACGGTAAACATCTGTATGAATGCAGTATATTCAACAATTAAAGGTGTATAAATGGTCCAGTTTTCATCACATATAATCCAGTATGTTGAGCCTCCCATTAAAATGTCTATACAATACCAGCCTGAGCTCACAGTTTATACGACTTCCTTAGTGCTTTAATAGCTACTTGGCACACAAAAAAATAATTCCATGTAGTGTGTGTGTGTGTGTGTGTGTGTGTGCTTATGTAACACTACTTCCATAATGTGTGCGTACATGGGCAGCAGTCAGACACAGTGTGTGCCAGCTTGTTTCCTTTCCTGGCCCCCAAAGCTGGAGCAAAGCTGCGTGATGAAAACTGTGATAACTCCCCCGAGGGCCCGAGGAGGGGGGGGGGGAGGTGGAGGTGGAGGTGGAGGTGGAGGTGTGGGGTGGGGGGGGGCACAGAGCTGGTGCTGCACGGCCTAGCTCACTTTGGACTGATCTCAACTCCAGGAGAATCGACGTCATGATGTCACACAGGGGGAGGGGTTAAAGGTTCTGAGTCTCAGTCGTTCATTCTGATATTTAATAAAGATGAATGTTGTTACTATTATGGGATGCTGCAATGAAGCAAGTTTTTCTGACAACGAAAGTAAGATGAACTCGTTTCTCACATGATGAGAGGTGATAGATGACATCATGCCTTTAGATGTGAATTTAAAGGGCAATTCCGGGCAAATTCAACTCGGGGCTGTATGTTCCTATGATTTTAGGTCTAAAAGAAGGAAGATGAAGATTTTCAGTTCAATGTCTCCTGTTTTGCGGTAGTTGTGTCTGTCCCCGCATCGTTTACATCCCTCAAAGCCGTGATTTTTTTCCACAGACAGCGTCAGATGGCGATTCAAACATGCACCAAAAGTTTATTTACTGCAAGCAGCCGACATGTTTGTAAAACTAGATCTCGGTGCGTTCAGGTGCAGTTATAAACCTACCGTTTGTGTCATAAACACAGGAATATCAACTCTTCAAATCTCCAGATTCCTTCTTAGGAAAATACAGCCCCGAGTTGAATTTGTCCAGAATTGTCCTTTAAGCATGTGAGGCTGTTTGTCTCTCGATGGGACAGATAAGCAGCAGTGCAGCTAATGGATGTATCGTCTTTGATCTGTGAATTACAGTTTCCCTCCTACATGAGACAACTTGTCATCGCACGAGCACATTCTTCACTCAGGTCACATGAGGAAACCCAAGCCTGTGGGTGTGTGTGTGTGTGTGTGTGTACTGTACTGTACTGTATGTGTGTGGTGTCACTCAGTATATACTGTATATTGTACATTTCCTGCAGGTGAGAACAGAGAGAAATGCCAGTTCCTGTCGAGTCCGTCTGAAGCGCCACACAGCGAAGGCCAGTCAGTGTTAAGGCCACTCGTGAAAAAAAAAGAGGGAGGACAGAGCGTTTTTTTTTTTTTCATCATCATGCACTTGGAAAATAAAGTCAAAATGATAAAATCAAAATAAAATGACGAAAGTGAAGTCAAAGTTTCCTCTCTGGTCCATCAAATTCGAAGTGGAGTGCAACTGACAATTGCACGCATAGTTTTCAGCTGCAGACTTCACTGATATTGTATCATGTGTTTTCAAATTTTCACATTTCAGCTTTTTCCTACAACATTTTGACTTATTCTCGACATTTTGACTTCATTCACAAAGTGCAATTTGTTCCTCCTCTCATTTTTTTTTTTCAAGAGTGGTCCTAATGCTCTTCCATAGAGAACAACTGCTCCGCTGTGGACACGTTGGTGGTAGAACAAAGACTGATATTTCCATTCAGAAACACTTATTGAACTTTTCATAAGACATAACTGTGAATCTACGGTCACTCTGTTCAGTCACAGCAGCAGCAGCAACAGCAGCAGCAGCAACGACGCCTTTAGAAAACCTGACCAGAGTGAAAACCTACTTGTGTCCGAGCTCGTGGGCGATGGTGAAGGCCAAGTTGAGTCCGTTGTCCTCCGCTAACACACACTTCCTCTTGGCGCTGCAGACGCCGCCCAGATACGCAATACCTGCAACACAGAGACGGTAACAGGTCCAGCTTTAGATTGTAGAAAACTATTGTGACAATGCACTGAGTGATATACAAACACTCAAAGCCCTTTAGAATGGAAGCAACATTCATACAACAAATTAGGGGAGCATAACATGTTAAAGGGATAGTTCAACATTTTGGCAAATTGGCCCATTGCCATAATCCCTATAACAGTAGGTTCGTTACCTTTATTTGTCGGTGCAAGCTATTTTTAGAACGGCGGAGCAGAGCGGTGAGCTGCTCAGAGCTACGCTACGGAGGCTCATGGGATTTACTATTTCACTACTTTTCCTATCATTTCATTTATCGTTTATTTTTTAGGCTTTTCAGCCTTAGCCTATTTATTTTATAATTTCGGTTATTTTTGTCATGTCCTTGCACTTATGCTAACTTTTATTTGGTTTTATCCCGTCTCTGGTGTTTCCTCACAGTTAACTCTTGAGAGTAAGATACAGTAGCGCTTCAGTTGCTTTCAAGCTCTATATATGAGACAAAGTGTGTGGTGTGTCTGTGTGTGTGTGTAGTTGTGTGACTTTGGGGTTTTATTTTTGCTTTGTTATGGTGGACAGCACTTTGTGTTACATTTCATTTGTATGAAAAGTGCTCTATAAATAAAGTCTGACTGACTGATACCTAGATATCCGAGACAGTGACATTACTTCTGTCTAGAGCTCGTAGAGGTGAATCTCTCCTTCACCACATTAAAGAAAAATCCCAATAGCAGAAATCCAAATGCACTTGTATGGGATTTGGAAGGTGTGATGGTGTGTAAACAGTCCTGTCAACACAGATGTCAGGCAGATGAACAGCCGTCCGCTGTTTAACCATATTTAACAGCTGGGGTCTCCAACAGGCCAAAGAAATGTCATGCATCATTTTCTCTATTTCTGTATTCCTCTTCTCACGGCTTTAAGGTTTGATTATGCGCATTTCTCTGAAGGTTCAGGAAAGCTGTGAAATATCAACATGATAAAAACAGAGAGCAAGTGAACAACTTTGCAGCATTTTTAATGATCTCCGCTGCAGATATCAAAGTGCAGACAAGCTGATTAGAGGCCTTGATGGTGGTCCTGCAGCTCCTACATGTGCACCTGTCAGCACAGTCCACCACCTAACAGGATCCCACACATGAATTCACAGTAGCTATGCCATGTATACCGCCAATGCACAACTGTTACTTTGGTTTAGCACCCCCCCTCCCTCCCCTTCACCCCTCCAACTCAGCTTATAGATTCCACCATGCAACCGTTCTGAAGGAAGCGACACGTTCACCTCCGCAGGCCGGCGCTCCTGGTGAACGGACATGTTTGAAAGCAGGAGTGTTGAAGAATGTTTAAAAAACAATCAATCAGCGTTTCATCCAGGCATGCTTCCATGTGAACGTTACAGATCTCCATGTGTCAGCAAACACACACACGCAAACACACACTTGGATGTGTTTCCACCTCTGGAGCCTCGTCTGAGACCAGACTGCTGACGATCCAAGCCAGATGAAACCTGACCCGCCCAGTCAACAAGGCAAGCAAGTGTCATCTTATAGCACTAGATATGGCACTCCATAGGTTTGGCAGGTGAGGTTAAAGGAGAATTCCGCTCATTTCTGACCCCTAAATCGTTGTCCTGATGGTCACCCAGTGAGTAAATTGAAATTGAAAATGAATCAAATTGAATTCAGAGAGAGACGGGGTGCGAGTATGATCAATATTAATAACAATAATGATAATTATGATAATAAGAGACTCTCTACAGCTCCTGAAAGCACCAGGAGGAGAACAACAAAACAGCACAAGAGAGAGAAGATGCTGAGTTAAAGGGATAGTTCACCCAAAATTCAAATTTCACTCATTATCTCCTCACCCTCATGTCGACTAAGAGCTGTGAGAAGAGTCCTCCATTCCTTCTCTGAGTTACGGGGGGTCCACGCAGCAGTATTTGTCCATATAATGGTTGTCAATGGACACCAGGTTTCTTTGTCCAAAAAGACACACCAAAAAACATCCAAATGTCCCTCTTGTATTGAAGCCCCAACATGAAAAATTGTTCCTGTGTCAGTGCAAATCACGTGAGAATTGCACTGACACAGGAAGAGCAGTGAAATTCCGCTACAAACAAGCTTAAAATATAGACTTATTTAATTTTTTTGTCGGGGCTTCAATACAAGAGGGACATTACAGACGAGCAGTATGGAAGTATTTGGATGTTTTTTGGTGTGTCTTTTTGGACGAAGAAACCTGGTGTCCATTGACCACCATTATATGGACAAATACTGCTGGGTGAGTAGATAATGAGTGAAATTTGAATTTTGGGTGAACTATCCCTTTAAACATTAATTAACAGGATGAATGTGTGCAGATTGAGAGGGCGAGAGAGGAAGAAGTCCTCCAGCAGGAAGTCAGGGGACGGTTCAGGGCAGGTTTGAGCGAGTCTATAATCTTTATCAAAGAGGGAGGTTTGAATCTTAAACACAAAGAGGGAGTCGTCCTTCCGGATCCAGCCTGGGAGCCGGGTCATCAGGAGCCCGGAGCCACAGGTAGACCTGCATTTAGAGAGCAGAGTGTTGGGTATATGAGCTCTGTAAGATACGATGATGCCTGATTATTAAAGGCTTTGTCCGGGTGGAAAAGGATTTGAAATTCTGCTCTGGATTACACAGGGAGCCGCTGCAGAGAAGCTAATGTGGGAGACATGTGATCTCTTCCCCTTGACAGAGACAGAAGATCTGAAATCCAGAGAGACGGGGAGATCAAGTTCTGGTCTTATCGGCCAACATGGCAAATGCTCGCATTACTTCACCGGCGCGTTGAAGCGAGCGAGGTTTTAGGACTTAGGTCGGTGTGATAAGACGGAGCTGTTCAGATAAAGTGCAGGGGAACAGCTGGAGAAGTTCAAGTGGCCGTTGGCCCATTAGATAAAGAGCAGCAATAAATTCACAGAGATCATAATAAAAACTGAGGTTTAAAGAGAGATTTCCTGTTGTGTCACAAATCTGCCACAGTCTGGACTGTAATGGAGCTCCATTCAGGACAGGTCCACTGGCCTGCATTAGTTTACTCTAACACGGCCTGTAAGCAAACTGGACATAGTGCAGGGTTAGTAGAGTTTAGTTTGTTTGAAAAGGGACAATGCACATTAATAAACATTGTATAAAAAACACATGTAAATGCACCCGAATTAGCTTAATAAGCTAGTTTGCATCGACTATCCCTCTGCAACAAGACAACCTTTAAAAACATACACATACTACTGTCTGTAATAAAAAATAAGTGCATCAAGTGCGAGCGTTATTTTCTGCAAGTGTAGAAAACCTCTCAAAGCCCACGATCGCCCGTCTCAACAGTTTCTAAGAGAGAGTTCTCAAAGACTCGACCATCTGCAGGTGTTGAAGCCTGGACCTGATGCAGCTGGACTCACGAACGTTAATTCTCGGCTGGAAAAAACAAACAAAAAAGAAGCCCATGGTCCGACCCGAGTTATTAAATGTTTTTCGAGGCCTAGTCTGGACTGATTGACCCAAGGAAAGAGCCGGAGCAGATTACAGTCTGTGGCCGGAGCAGACTTTTATTTAGAAGTTTAATCAGTGTCGATTAAATGAATGTGGCTCTGGATCCCACTCCTATTCTTACTCAAAGTAACAACAGAGCCATTTGATTATATCATAGATTTTCCATCTTTGATTTGTTCAGAATTAATAAAAAGCCTGTCCCAGTTGGGTTTAGACAGCCAACGCTTCCCCCGCTCCCAACGTTCCCGATCTACATTATTCCCACCTCTGTTTTTTTCACAAATCGCACACTGGGTGCCGGTGTTTTCCGCCTGTAAGACGCGGCAGCAGCTTCTCTGGAGCATGGATTAGATTAGAATCAATACATGTTGATATTTCAATTGTTGAGGATGATTTACATGTTTGACTGTTGACATTAATCCTGGGTCGGCTCATTCCTTCCTATAAAATATGAACTCCGATCAAACAAACTGAAGATAACAACAGCCTGTCTCTTGTCTGCTCTTCATTCTGAAACCTCTCGACTCTCAGCTGAGGTGATCATTTCCAACCCAACGCTGCTTCCTACATGAAAAGCTTGAATGTTCCTCCTCAGCTGTTGGAAAGAAGCAGCATTGTATGTTGTTTATTGATAAGGTCCTGCTACAGAGTACAGAGGCTGCCAAGATTCCTCCGCTCTCTGGTGACACTTGAACGCAGCAGCGCTCTCTGGGTCAGGTCACAGAGCGTCTTCACTTGAACCGCTCCCCAGAAGGCTGACGTCACATGCTGCAGACCAACACCTGGAGCTGCAGGCTTCCACTTCAGCAGGACATTGTAAGATTGAAGTGTCTTTGTGCGCTCGGGTCAAGATGAAGGGGCAGTGTGGGTGCTTTTTTTGCATTTTTAATCAGACATGTTTCGTTCAAAAGTGTGTTTTTAATAATCAGTAATCCCCCTGTTAACAAACACTATACATCTGATATAATAATAAAAACATCTTGATGGTACCAGTTTAGCCTGGTTTGGTTGCAGCCTTTGAGAAGAGGTCTGATTATTTGGTTCAAAAAACTTTTTTCATTCAACTGGAGAAAGTTGTTTAATTCCCAGAACTCTGACTGACTCTGCAGTCTCCTAAAGCTTATTATGTTCAGGTGCTAAATGGAGAGAAATACGGTCCATTTGGAAGGAAGAGGTTTTTCCTCCTCTCTGCCTTTGTAACTGTGTCACGAGACACCAGCTTCCAAATTCAACTCTGAGACTCAGTTCTTGTTTGCTGCTCTGTTAGCTCAACCTTCCTGTTTACTGTAACACTGGCCTGGTTTATCACATCAGCCTCTTGTTCCCAACAGCCAGAGTGTCTGTACTAGAGACTACTGCAAAGCTGTAATGACAGGGTACAACATCATATACATCTGATATAATAATAATAAAAACATCTTGATGGTACCAGTTTAGCCTGGTTTGGTTGCCCAAAACAGCTTGCAGAGATCATCTGGATGAGCCATTAGCTTCAGAAGTGCCCAAACTTAATCATCCTCCACCTGGCCAACTGGATCAGAAAGTTGGGGACATCACCAATCAAGCCAACCTCAGTCCACTGCATCTCCTAAATCATCTTTGTTCAGGTGCTTTCAAAACATGGAGAGAAATATTGTCCATTTGGAATTCAACCAGCTGTTTTGTTTTCTTTTGCTCGCTGCATTTTGACTCTGCAGCGTGAACGCACGTATAAAACTATTTGAATTGAGACAAATTAAACATGAGACTGCAGTTCTTGAGTTTCAACTTATGTCCTTTGAAACCCCCTGGTCTCTGCCTCCCAGTGTCCATCCCTGAGCAGGAGTTTTATCTGTCTGTCTCCTGCAGTTTCCCACGTTACTGCAAGGTCAGCCTGAGGTCAGCAGGAGGGTGAGCAGATGTTTGATTGACATGAATCACACTTCTCACAGAGGGTTCCTGGCCTGAGGATGCTGGCTCCACAGGATGTCCACCGACCACCTCCTGTCTGTCCACACTGTCTGTCCCCTGTCCACCACCTCCTGTCTGAGGATTGTCTGTCCACCACCTCCTGTCTGTCCACCACCCCTGTCTGTCCAAACAGCTTGTCTGTCCAGATCATCTGGATGTCCATTCCACCACCTCCTGAAGTCCACCACCTCCTGTCTGTCCCCTGTCCACCATTCTCCACCTGGCCACACCTCCTCATCAGCTGCACCACATCACCAATCTGTCCAACCTCCTGTCTGTCACTGCATCACCTCCTGTCTGTCATCTTTGTCCACCGTCCACACCTTTCTGTCCACTGTCCACCACCTCCTGTCTGTCCACTGTCCACCACCTCCTGTCTGTCCACCACCTCCTGTCTGTCCACTGTCCACTGTCCACCACCTCCTGTCTGTCCACTGTCCACCACCTCCTGTCTGTCCACTGTCCACCCCCTCCTGTCTGTCCACTGTCCACCACCTCCTGTCTGTCCCCTGGTTTCAACTCTCTGCCTTTGAACCACCTCCTGGTCCACTGCCACCAGCTCCCGTCTGTCCACTGTCCACTGTCCATCCCTGAGCAGGAGTTTTCCACCCCTCTGTCTGTCCACCGTCCACCACCTCCTGTCTGTCCACCACCTCCTGTCTGTCCCCTGTCCACCACCTCCTGTCTGTCCACCACCTCCTGTCTGTCCACCACCTCCTGTCTGTCCACCACCTCCTGTCTGTCCACCGTCCACCACCTCCTGTCTGTCCACCACCTCCTGTCTGTCCACTGTCCACCACCTCCTGTCTGTCCACTGTCCACCACCTCCTGTCTGTCCACTGTCCACCACCTCCTGTCTGTCCACCACCTCCTGTCTGTCCACTGTCCACCACCTCCTGTCTGTCCACTGTCCACCACCTCCTGTCTGTCCACTGTCCACTGTCCACCACCTCCTGTCTGTCCACTGTCCACCACCTCCTGTCTGTCCACTGTCCACCACCTCCTGTCTGTCCACTGTCCACCACCTCCTGTCTGTCCACTGTCCACCACCTCCTGTCTGTCCACTGTCCACCACCTCCTGTCTGTCCACTGTCCTCCACCTCCTGTCTGTCCACTGTCCACCACCTCCTGTCTGCCGGTTCACCTGTTCCCGACCACCAACTCTACAAACTACTCATACCCAAGTCATGTCTGCACTGAAGAGCAACTACAGGGATCAGTGTAAAACAAGTCTGTAGAAAAGAGTTTTACGAAGGGATTTAAAACAACCACCATTCCGACATCCCATCAGTCCGACATTAGGGGTGTAAGAAAAAATCGATACACCTAAATATCGCGATATTTATTTTCGCGATACGGTATCGATATCCGATATTCCGTATCGCGATTTTTTTTTTTTTACTTTTTTTTTTCCAATCAATAAAACATGTACAGAAATACAAAAACAGAAGGAGGAGATAAGCACTACTTAGTCTTATTTTTTTCATTTCTTCATGCAAAATTCCTGCCAATGCTTGTATTTCTTCAGCAAGCCGATGTTAAGCATGTAACAGCATGTGTGTGCTATGTGCTACAATTTTCTTACAAATAAATTCTTTCAAAGAAACTCAATATATCGTTGTTCCTACAGTATCGCAATATATAGCAATATATCGTATCGCTGCCCCTGTATCGTGATACGTATCGTATCGCCAGATTCTTGCCAATACACACCCAATTGTCTAAATGGCAACACTTAATTTTCTATCAAACGTCCCATCATTCGGACATAGTGTATCAGCATGTCTTAAAGCTACAGTGCGTAACTTCTACGTGTCTGTAAATATCCGTTTCACTACGAGAGGAGATGATACAACGCTGATTAAGCCGTTCAGCTCCTCTTAACGCTTCATGGTATTTTTCAGTTTGTTCTTTATGTATTTGGTGTAGAACGGCGACATTCCCGCCGCGCTGGCACACAGGAAACGACCGAAACGGCGCGTTTTACTCGGTTTTACCTGACAACAACAAGAAGGGCCGGCCGTAGCGATGTAGTAATGCAGAAATCCTTTAGGGGGCGACAGAAGTTACGCACTCACCTGTTGAGTAACGCACATTTCCTTCTAGAAAGCCTTGCCGGAATGGTGGGTCGTTTGCATGTCGGAATAGCGGTATGTCGGAAAGATGGTATGTCTAAATGGTGGAATGAAAACAAGTCACGTCATAGTTTGTCTCCTCCAGCTGGTCGGTCCCAACGTATGTCACATGATGGTCAATGAGAACTGGTCTCTGGGAATTTGTGTGATTGCTTTTGTTTTATGTCACATTACAGTAAAATAAAAATCTGTTGTGTTCTGGTCAGAAATAAAGCAGATGATGGTGGTAGCTTTGAGGCGGCAGCTGTACTGTACGCTAAAGGAGAGAAGACATATGGTCTGAACAGGACTGCAGAGCGAGGTAAAGCAAACATGAGGCCAGGGAACAGGGAAGCGTACAACAGCCCGACTGTTTTTGTGCTGCTTAGAAACACAGCTGATAAGGAACATGACATTAAGAGGTCTTGGCAGATGTCTCTCGGAGCTCCGCCGCTCTCCCAGATATTTTTCTAGTTAATCTTGGCGCGGTCTGACATGTATAATTATTTTTCCTGTTAAAAAAAACACATTGGACTCTAAGAAAAGATAATTTTCCCTGGGGACCTTTGTTCCAGGTCATACTCCTCTCTCTCTCTCTCTCTCCCCGTGTTTCCTGCCCGACTACACTATCAACTATCCATTAGAGGCGGACGAGCCAAAAAACACTCCTTCAAATAATGAGCTGCATGGGTCGCCCCCCCCCGACCCCCCCTCTCTGCAATCTGCTGATACTGCTGAGCACATTGTAACGTAACCCAACCTGTGTGATGCATTAGCCTTCAGACGGACTTCTAAACGCTCCCTGCGGTCTTCCTCTTGCACCACCAAATCAACACGTGGCTTTTCAACGGCTCAATTAGGGTCAAGTGTATAAAACATAAAACTTTTGAGGTGAAATGTATAACTGTCAAAGTATTTGTAGGGTTTAATTGGCGTTTTATTGGACAGTTCATTGGTGGGGAAGTGACAGAAAATGTGGGGAGAGGGATGGGACATGTGGAAAAATATCCAGAGAAGGAGCTGGACAGGAATGCTGCCATGGCATGTTTAGCACATTAAGCTGCTGTGTACCGATACTCTGATATTGAGTATGCGTATTACATGCACATGTCTGTACTGTAGGTGGTATTTGGACGGTTTACTATGACATACTTGACATTCTTGTGCCCTTTCCAACATTATTAAAATATCTTATATTCCTGGAGTAGCTTTCAATATCTCTGTCCCCACTGTGTTTATGTTATATGACTTTAATTTATCATACAGCATCATATAATATGAACAGCCACATTATGTCTCTTTTATGGCCTCGAAGCTTTTAGAGAAGCCACAGAAACATTTGAGCTGTCTCTATGATGAACTGATTAGAAGTAAAGCTACCGATGGCGGGGAAGAACCTACACAAAAAGCCCTTTGTCCCAGAAGCTGTCAACGCAATAAACAAGAGCAGAATGCGGCAGCTAGGTACTAGGGACGGGAATCTTTTACTATCTCACGATTCGATTTGATTCTGATTCTTGGGGCTACGATTTGATTGAAAATCTATTTTCGATTCAAAACGATTTGATTCCTAATGATTTCTGCTTCAGTCTATTGGTGTGCAGAGGATCCTCGTGATCTGCTCCAGTCTGCTTTGCAAGACAGAATGACTAAAGTGTCTTTTTCACATTTATTGAGTTTTAAACATTCATGCATGCGTAGATGGAGTAGTTGAAACTGTTGCATAAAAGCAATATCGCATATTTCTTAAGGAACAAAATTAAAAGTGCCTCTTTATTTTAAAAAAAATTGTGCAGTTTAACCTGCTGCCTTTTAAATTCTAAGGAAAAGGAAATGGAGGCCGACATCCAGCAGATTTGTTTCATTTTTTAATTTTTAAAAATCAATTTTGGGACATTTTATATAGATTCTGAATTGTATTAAATGAGAATTGTGATTCTCTACCCTGTTTACTCCTGTTTTTTCCTTTGCTG
Source organism: Decapterus maruadsi (assembly GCA_030347415.2). Classification (NCBI taxonomy): domain Eukaryota; kingdom Metazoa; phylum Chordata; class Actinopteri; order Carangiformes; family Carangidae; genus Decapterus; species Decapterus maruadsi. Next base: position 34,370,895 of record CM064900.1, read on the forward strand.
AGGGTTTCCCTGGTGTGCTTTTATGAAATCATGTACTTGAATGTGTGATGTGTGAAGTACAGTTACTCCTGTAGGATATTTTAAATTTTGTTTTTTATTGTGTGTTCTGTTGTTGTGAGACGTGTCTATGTTGGTGAAACCAAAGAGGGATTTCCACTCAGTGGATAACAAAGTTTTTGTAATCGTAAGTAAAGTATTAGAGAGGCTGTGAGTCTGTCAGCTTGGACCAGAGACTCTCTAAAAATAGACCAGGTGGAATATAATATGTGATCATATTGTAACACATCCACATGGGGATTATTGTATGTGGTTCAGCAATGTTGACAAGACTAGAGAGATGTGATGTCTTGTTTGTCATTTTGACCATCACCAACCAGAATCCATCTATTAGAATGAAGGGAAGTTAAATGTTTTTATGACAAGTATTTACAGTTTCAATACAGGGTTTGCAAATGTTTGTGTTTGTCCAACACCTCCCTGTCTGTGTGGGATGGTTGTTGTTGATGCAGCACTTTGTCTGTTATTGATTGTGTGAATGTGGATGTATACCAGTCTGGAATGATCAATAAAACTTCAGTCTGTTAGTCTGAGATCCTCCAACCCTCTCGGACCTTTCATCTCGCCACAGTTTTGTACCAAATGGGCCCATTTAGTAAAATCCAGACTTGGTGGTTTTGGGTTGGACCGGGTTCAGGGGTAGAGCCCTGTTCACAACAAACAGTTAAAGCTGATGAAAACAGATGTTGGCCTGGATTTGGACATGTGTTTCTTCCTCCCCACTGGTTTGCTGTTTTACAACCATGCATGCACAGTCAGAAGCTGCAATTATGTGTGCAGAATGTGTAAGATCTGAGACAATTACAGGAGAGCATCCTCCATCTTTCCATTCCAATAAGGAGGGAAGGCTCAGCGAACACCTGCTGCCGAGTCTTCACGGTCAAACAAGCACTTTTCTGTTTTTGAATGACTGACATCCATCATCTGATAGATCAGTTGTTGATCATAAACCAGGCTCCCCTGATAATTAACCCTATATTTAGCTTTTACTATCCCACAGTGAGTCGCACAGCTTGGACTGGATTCTGTCTTTCCACATCTGGATATACAAGCGTTCTCTTCCTGCCGAGAGACGACCTTGTGTAGCGTAAGATAAGTTTGATGGGTAATGAGATGATGTATGAGAGCTGGATTACAGTTCCACTACACAAATGTTCATGTTTCATTTTCTTCTCTGCTGATTTTGTGTCATCATAATCTATGAAACCAATAACAAATCCACAAGTCCAGTCTCTCTTGCTCTGTTTTGCTAACCCTCCTCGTGGCCATGTGCATTTGTTTTCAACAGAGCCGGTGAAAATCAATCCATGGAGTGAGTGATACACTATCATATACAATGTTACGATGTGTGTTAGTAGTCTTATCCGTCATAAACAAGAGATTACTGGTTACGCGGCGTGTTTATGGTGCGGTGCCACAGAGACGAGAGCTGGGACGCCGGGACGGAGGCTCCGATCTGACAAGGTTGGTTTTCAGCCAATAGACGCTAGATGGAAGGCAGAGAGCCTCCATTCTCCCTAAAACTAGGTACAAGTCATTGATTTAACCATCACTATTACTCTGAAGCTGCTTAATTGAGGTCAAAATGTAGCATAGTTGAGGTAAAAATCTTGCAGAGTTCCTCTTTTACAATGCTTTGCAGTTTTATAAGGTAAAATAAAAAACAAAAGTAAAAAACAAAATACAATAGTGGTAAATAAATGATATAAAGATTTTTGTCAATAAAAAGCCAATAAAGTCCCATACTGTCCCTTTAAGTTTAAAAAAACTAACAAAAGTAAAAAAAAACAAAATACAATAGTGGTAAATAAACGATATAAAGTACAAGTGCTTGACAAAGTACTCAAATACTGTATTTAAACAACTGTCAAAACAGTCAATACATTCCCCCACTAGTGAGCTTCTATTTACATTAGTATTTACATTTGCGCCTCTGTGTTCACATGGTAACGAACTAACTCAACACTGACATATTGTTTTGATGTCGTTCATATGCCCACGATCGGGAGAGCAAATAAAACTTTGAGTGGAATGAATGACCCTCCATGTTTGGTCCACAGGCGGAGGTCCTCATTAGCGGATCAGATTCCTCCTAAATGACATTGGATGCTGGTCCTGAACAAGCCTTTGACCACAGCGGACCCATAAAGCCCATGTGAATAAAACAGAGCTGAGTGGTGAAGTTCCACAGTGAGGTCAGAGATGTGGCTGAGATTTTCTGCAGCATCAAAGATCCGTTGAAGCCAGCACTTCTGAGGCTAAAGCCCCCAGACAAAGAGCTGCGATCCACAGCGCTGTGGTTATCAGCGCTGGGTTTTGACTTGGTGTTAGGGGCTAGCTGGCTGATCAAACACTGATGTGTTGGCTCACATAGCTGGCAGCACATCCAGCCAGACAGCCTCAAAAGAGCTACAAAGCCTGATCAGGCCTCTGGACTCACAGCACTGTGCTGCCCACAAGCAGCTTCGGCCAGCCATTTATTTTGCGCTAATTAGCCGTTACAACATGAAGGGCTTTCCAATGAGCCACTGAATCCTGGGCAGTCGAGGCTCCCAGTGCTGACAACACAGGCCTGAGTCAGCCTGGAAGAGACGCTTTGTTCGCCCTCTCACGTACACATACATGCGCACACATATATGCACACATGCTTGCACATAAACGCATGCAAATACTGGTTCGCCATAGATTGACCCCGCCGACCTTGTTGTCACCCGAACCTCCCCCACCTATGTACACACTACACGCAAACACAGCATGCTACAATACGCATATACTGTACACACTACATGTGCAGTCAGTCACACATGTGTATAAAACACTGCACCTCGTCCTGCACTGAAAAAACACACAAAATCACATGTGTATCTACACAAATAAGAAGAGTTGTTTTCCTTTGCATTAGATTGTGCAGGTGTAGCTAATGAAGTAATGAAGTGCTTGTGCATTCATTTACACAATATCCTGACTCATTACACTTGTGAAAATAGTACACAAAATGTACATGCACACATACTGTCTCTGAACACCTGTTCCAATCAGTCACTCACAGCATTCAAAGGTCATTGAAGGCACTGGATGCACATCTAATGCCAGAGATCATCTTTACTTGTTATGACATGACGGACATGGAGTTCCACATCTGAGGTTTAGGTGACAGCAAATAAAGCATTTGCACTGTGGAAGACTGGAAATTGTGCTTAAAGCAACATTTTGGCAAACTGGCCCATTGCCATAATCCCTATGGCCATAGCAGAAGGTTCATTACCTTTATTTGTCGGTGCAAGCTGTTTTTAGAACGGTGGAACAGAGCTGTGAGCTGCTCATCTACGGAGTCTAATGGGATTTCTTAGTTTCCCTCATCAAATACACAATCCAACAACTCCAAGTTGTGGTCAACTTGTGACCTGCACATTCACCACACTATGAGATAATAACAGAACGTTACAAGACGAGTTGTTTTTTAGGGAAATGCAGAGACAGCTCTCTGGAAAACTGTCCCTGACAGGAATGCGCTTCAGCTGTTTTGCATGAATTTCCCTCTAAAACAACTCTTTCTGGTAATGTTGTCTTATTATCTCATAGTGTGGTGAATGTGCAGGTCACAACTTGTCCACCAGAGCGTTGTGGAGTTGTTGGATTGTGTATTTGATGAGTTTGATGAGGGAAACCTCCGTAGTGTAGCTCTGAGCAGCTCACGGCTCTGCTCTGCCGTTCTAAAAATAGCTTGCACCGACAATTAAAGGTAACAAACCTACTGCTATGGGGAAACTATAGGGATTATGGCAATGTGCCAATTTGCCAAAATGTTGAACTATCCCTTTAACAAAATGCTTATTCATCTTTGTTTTGAGTCTATTAAATGGTAACAAAAGAGACTCTTTCTGACTGTGGGACAAAATGCTGTGTTCATCTTTGTTTTGAGTCTGGGATTAAATGGTAACAAAAGAGACTGGACAGTGAGCTGAGCCTGGACTGGGACGGAGCCTGGACTGGGACGGAGCCTGGACTGGGACAGAGTCTGGACTGGGACGGGGACGGAGTGGACCAGGACTTGGACCAGGAATGGTGGAAAAGGGTTTGGGACGTGCCTGGACTGGGACAGAGCCTGGACTGGGACAGTGGAGTCACTTCCTAATGGTGGAAAAAGGTTTGTTGTGTCTTGTCTGTCCTGTAGATCTTGCAGCGGATCCGTCCCTGCTGTTTATCCAGCTTTAAACCATTTCCAAATCACAGATGTTGTGTGATCGCTGGTTGTGGTCCTTTCGCACAAAGACACTGTGTGAGTGTGTTGTTGTATCTTACTCTCTTTGTCTCTTTCCCTCCCTCTCTCTCCCACTCGCTCCGTCCCGCATACACACACAGGGTGTGAATCAGCTGATTTGCACAGCGTCACCTCCCACCAGAGAGCAGCTACTCCATGAAGTCAACCGTGACTCTCCAGTCATCCGGCCTTCGTTCAACATCAACATCCCACCAACCCCCTAATCTCCCAGTTACATCCCTGCTCCACTAAAGCAAACACAGGAAATAAGATACTACTAGGAATATTACTTACATCCCAGCCCCACCCACCACCACACTTCTCTCAGGCAGCGCGGGGTCAGACTTCCATCAGTGTGCTGACACATGAGAACGGGGTTTGTCTTGTGTAAATATCTTCTTTTAGCCGGCCTCCACCATCCCCATAGAAACTCTATGATCCCTGAGGATACATGAGCCCGTCGTCTTTAACCCACCGACACACACACACATCACTGCTGCAGATCTGTGAATGACCGGACGCTGCACACACACACACGACATCACAGAGAAGCTGCAGCATCAACTGATGCAGCTGCAGAAACACACTGTGGTTTTTTAATGTAATCATTTACATTGTGGTTTCATTAATTGTTCTGTGTGCAGTGTAAATACAGAATGTACAAGAGCAGATGTTTGTTAAACAGCGTGTTTTAGGAGGGGAAACATCCAGAGCGACTTAAAGGGATAGTTCACCCAAAATTCAAATTTCACTCATTATCTACTCTAGAAGTTTCAGAGTCCTCCGTTCCTTCTCTGAGTTACGAGGGGGGGGTCCACGCACCAAAAAACATCCAGATACCTCCATACTGCTCGTCTGTAATGTCCCTCTTGTACTGAAGCCCCGACATGAGAAATTAAATAAGTCTATATCTTAAGCTTGTTTGTAGCGGAAGCTCCCAGTGTCTCAGTTCACTGCTCTTCCTGTGTCGGTGCAAATCTCACGTGATTTGCACTGACTGGCAGAACAGTTTCTCCTGTCCGGGCTTCAATACAAGAGGGACATTACAGACGAGCAGTATGGAGGTATTTGGATGTTTTTTGGTGTGTCTTTTTGGACGAAGAAAAGTGGTAGCTCTTAGTCGACATGAGGATGAGTGAAATTTGAATTTTGGGTGAACTATCCCTTTAACAAACAGTTCTGATGCTATGTGTGTATGTATATCACTGTTTGGATGGAGCATCTATGCAAATACAAATTCCAACCATCACTAGCTTTCTCTGTTCATGGCCACAAATGACCCTCCACAGTTGTAGCAGACAGATGTTTAATCTTTACTGGGGCGTCATTTAGCTCAGTGGGTTGAGCAGGCGCCCCACATGCAGAGGCTACAGTCCTCGCTGCAATCAGGTGGCCCTTTGCTGCATGTCATTCTCGTCTCTCTGCCTCCCCATTTCCTGTCTCTCTTAACTACTCCATCAAATAAAAGCAAAAAAGCCCAAAAAATATACTAAAAAAAAAAAAGTGCTTAAAAAACAGAGAGACTTGGAGAATTTGAACTATGAGCTGTCTGTGTGAGCCCAGATCCCATCCTGTTGTCCATTAAATCCAGTACATAATTTGGATCTGATTTCCTGGGAAAAGCAGAAGTGCCTCTTTCTCTTAGCTTGCAACAGTCCATAATATTTACTCTGGAAACACCGAAAACATTTCAACGTGTTCAGGATGGTCTCAGTCCGCTCACGGTCTGCTTCTTGTTCTGATGGGAGCTACCGTCTTGTCCCAATAAGCCCCGATGTGCAACCAGCGCCAAGGCAGAAAAACACCTTCTTTCTCACCATTATCACCTGCCTCCACCCGGGGTGTCTGGCTATCGTCGTGGTAACACCTCAAGTTACCACAGCGACCTCTGAGCCTCAGGCCAGAGCCACAGCTGAGACCAATTCATTAATCAGGGACTCCTCATGATACCTCTGAACTCCATCAACTATAGCGGGGTTTCCATCCACCTACAGTTCTTATTTGCATTTTCAAAATTTGCACAAAAAAAGTTGGTTGGAAACGCAAGAAATTCGCAAAAAGGCAGAAAAAAAAGTTTTCACGCTTGGAGGGGGTGGATTTGTCAGCTTATCGATAAAAGGAAAATGCAACCCTCGTAACTCCAAGAAGCTGCATGAGTTCACAACCCTTAGTCACTGAGGGTTAAAAATTATTTTCAATGGTGAAAGCTAATATTTTTTCCAAATATAATCCCTGTAAATCTAAATGGTGTATTTTATTTTGAAAATTAACTGGGTGGACTTTGGTTTGGGGGTCTTTTGCCCGCGATTTCCTGTCATGAATTGCGCCATGTTGGATTTAACTTGCCATATTTGGAGAGTTGCGGCCATTAGCTGGCCAAGAACCTCGTAGCAGTGGTCTCCGGACCTGTTACTCAACTTTTCTGCGCCCTAATTGGCCAGAATGGCAGAACGGTAGAGTTTTAAAAAAAATCACCCCCCTCAGAGTGTGTGCGGGGGTAGAAACTATCGGTTGAGACCAAAAAAATAGATGTACCAGGCTGTAAATATGTTTTTTTAAGCTGTAAAGTTGGCTGTTGCTCTGGAGCTAGCCCCCAGAGGAAGCGGCGGGGATTGCAGTTTTTTTTTTTTTTAAGTATATTTTTTGGGCTTTTCATGCCTTTATTTTGATAGGGTGAGATTAGAAAAATGGGAGATTTCAATGTTTGGTGAACTATCCCTTTAATATTTTTTCCACAACTGTTTAGATCCCCAATGTGTGGTTAGTTTATCCAAATGACAGCTGTTTAGAAGTTTGCTAAACACCGCGGGATTGTTTTTTTGAATGAAGGAAGAGACTGGTCATCAGACAGCAACTGCCCCCTGTCCCGAGCTGCTCGGCCGACCAACCTGCGTCGTCATCCCGGGGGAGAAAACAATCGCTAATGAAATTCGTTATGTGATAACAGTTATTGAGTTGTACGTTTGAAAGGAAGGTTTCAACTGAATCTCACTCAGTAAAGGCTAAGTAGATACAATCACAAGTGACCTGAGGGCAGGTGTTTTAAATCAGATCATCTAGGATGGTGTTCTACGTAAGGGATGAAGCCCGATTTTCCCAAAATGAAAGGATGATGCAGAGGTGTGAACTGTCCAATGTGTTCATTAATACCTGATTATTGGACACCTCTAAATAAAGAAATACATAATAAATCATGTATTCATCCTTTCATACATTCATTTTTCTTTTTTTACAATCCACAGCTGGGCCGACTATTTAATAACTCATTGCCAAGACGCCCTGCTGTGGCCACAGAGTAGAGCGATAGCCAGAGAGATGATAATGTGTCTGTCTAAACAACATGTGACTGTTGATCTCAAGGTCATGGGTTTGATTCCCACGTTGACGGAGCTCACACCCCAGCAGCGCCCCGCATAGCACTCTCAACGTTTCTGCCAGGAAATTTTAATTATGTGTTTTATGGCATTTGATTGGTTTGCACATTTAATTGCTATCACATGCTTTGGGTACCACAGTAGTGCTTTCCTCACAAGAAACAATATGCAACTCAATGACATGTGGGGTTTTAATAACCCCATGTTTCATAAGGGTTACTCTCATTACTGTAACCCAGAGCTTTGATTTGCCCAAATACCACAAACATCATCGGAGCCACTGGAAATATGATTAGAGCAACTTTGATAAGATGTTAAATCACCTCTGACCTCCAGCTGCACCGTGCAGAACGGTCGCTGCTGCCAGCGTTTTAACGAGAATGTAATTGAGAAAACATATTACTCCTGTTCTACAGCCTACACTGCCTCCCTGTTTCTTATACAACTTATTTTAATGTTTTCAGAGCAGCTCCTTATCGCAGACTCCATATATTTCTATGATCCTCCACAGCTGCATTTTTAACTATCCCCAAGCTCACCATAGAAACCTTTGGGGATGCTGCTTTTAGCTACTGTGCCCCAAAAACATTCAAAACTCTGCAAAAACAAACACAGCTGTTAATTCACTTGCTAATATTTGTATTTAATGTAAAGTATAACCACTATGTTGATGCTGATCCATGGCCTTGCATGTGTTTGAGGCGCCCTCTGACATGGAGCCTGACGCAGGCTGCAGGGGAGAGGAGGCAGGGAGGGGAAACGCCGGTGGCAGAGGTTTTGGAAGCAGGACCTTTAACGAGCGCTGTGATTACAGTGAGGCTCAAAGTGGGTCACACACTTTGGGCCTGCTTGCACAAAGAGCAGGAGTGTTCTCATTGTGCGGGAAGATTAGGAGGTTGAGAGTATTATGGTAGGGGCAGAGCTGTGCAGGGCCAGGCATGGCCAGGAGCTGCCACAATGCCTCACGACACACAGCGCTGCCTCTGTCTGCCTTGACTTCCATTACCTCATAGCTATGTGCGCGCTGATAATATGTGATAATGTGTGGGAAGTGGTGCTATGTAGGGTAAGACTATGGAGCCACACGGAGCCTGCACAGAGGGTTCATCCACCTCTCATGTGACAACTTCTCTTTAGTATTTACATGGGTATTAACTGTGCACCTAAGTCATATCTTACACAATCAAAATACATCTATATTAAAAAAGAGAATTTTGTTCCTCAAGATATTTGTTAAAATAAATGAATGAATGACATGTTCACCAACTGTGCAGTCATTTTGGAAGATGCAACATGTGACAAAGCTCTCTAGTGGCTGTACATGAACAAATCTGGTGCATCGGTCACAAGGGAGGAGGCAGCAGATGTTACTTTACAGTCATGGAGTCCACGGAGGCTGGAGGTCAGGTCGGATGGATCCGTGTACGACCGCTGCAGGTGGCTGACAAGCAACGGACTGACAAGAGCTTCAGCCATCGGTACATTTACGAAGTTTGATGCTGAACGGATATTCTCTTTCTGGAGTCCGTGTTGGGTTATGTGTTGATCATCAAAATGTTGGAGGTTCCTCAAGATATTCAAAACTTTCAAATAAATGAAGTCCTGTTTTACCAACTTCAGTCATTTTGAAGATTGTGACAAAGCTCTCTAGTGGCTGTAGGGTGCATAGGGAGTGTCTCAGATTCTTTTTAAAGGGACATTGGAGGTCAGTAATCTTCTCCTGTTATCTATTCATGAAAATCGATTATTTTGTTCAAAAGTCTGTTCTTCATTAATCAGCAATCCCCCCCATCAACAAACTGAAGTGTTCCTTTCAGCTCTGAATTAGCCGTTCACGTGTATTGTTTTGCCTCGTGTTGATGGACCACTTGTTTACATAGAGGCTTGTTTATGCCGTTACGTGCAGCAGCTGTCGTCCGTCTGCCGTCTGCCCAATTTCACGTGAATGCAGCATGAAAAATATTGAGATTGAGTTGCTTATGATCTACAACCACAACCCTAGATGGTAGGAATTCCTACACGGTGTACCTTTAAGAGTAAGGGGAAGTGCATCTCAACCCTTAAAACTACCCCTTAAATCAGAGGCAGACTTTATGAAAATGAAATTATCCTTGATACTTAACAATACCAGCTTAACAAATAAGAAAATCTTATTTTTTCAACACAAACAACAGGTCTATTGAGCTAACCTAAAAGTTTTGAGGACGCTCAAAACCAAGTGCTAGTGTTAAGGGAAGAGAAATGGGATTGGGCCGAACACTGTCAGAACATCAGCGGATGTCTGAGGTGTGGTTCAGTTTTTGTCTAGTGGGCTATAAACATCAATCTTTTCCCATGGATTTTTTTATTGCTATAATTGGTGCATGTTCTTTGTTGTGTTCCAAGTCTGTGTTTGTTTTATTGCGTCTCTTGTTCAGTCGTGTTCCTCGTTGCAGATTCTACGATGATGAACCATCTGAGAGCTGATTTATTTATTTTGCTGCCTCCAAAGGCACAGATGGTGATGGTGATTCAGTGAAGGATGTCTATTCTCTGCAGAGTGGTGCCGATGGCCAACAATCGCAAAGACCACTAGATCTTTGATATCCACTTTAGGTGCCAGACCCTGCATCTGACTCTTGTGAATGATCTGCCTGGGTTTAGGTTGTGTTGAAGTTTCCTTCAGTCAGAAAACACGGGGTGAGAAGAGGATGACAAAGAAGCTCTCGTTGTCTTTCTTGGACCTATACTTTACATATTGGCTATTCCTACTCAGTACATGTTCGATGTCAAGTCACTTTAATCAAAAATCTATTTTGTCATTCCATTAACTTACATATACGTGCAGCCAAAACACAATAACTATGAATCGTTGAGGTAATTCATTGAGACAGGAAATGAAAATGCCAAATACGCCTCCTCTCCATTCCCATGCTTGTTAAAGTTTGAATGCTGCGTTTACACGGGAGGAGCTGCCAAACTTTAACTGGTGTCTGAGACGACGACATGTCAAACATTATCCCAGAGGTGTAGCGCTGCGCTAGAAGTGAATGAACAGAAAAAAAGACAGGGCTCAGCTCTTGTTGTGCAGACGCAGATGAAAACAGCAGCCTGAACAGGTGGCGCGCTCCCAGTTCTGCAGAATCCAACACTTCTACCGTCTCAGGTGTTTTCCCTTCATCCTGCTACCGGTATTGTTTTTAGGGTGATTAACATGTTGCATGTTGTGTTGGTAGATTATACAGATAGGTTTAAATTCTTGCTCAAACAATGTCTTCTAATGTTGCAGCTGCAGTAGTTGCACTGTGCAGTTGCAGGTTGTTGGTTGTATGTTTTGCTGTATTGTTTTCCCTTGCATATAATTATGGATTCTTAATTTATACTTAATATATAGTGTTGGTGATCATGTCTTGTGTTTTACTGTATGTCTGTCTGCGTCTATGATTGTATGTATTGTGACTAGGGTTGTTTTAAATCAACGTTTGGTTTTTTTCCATGGGAAATTAAGCTGGGGAATTTTGGAAATATTCCAAATTGGACATTTTCCATTTATGTTTATGGGAATTATTGGGAATTTATGGAATTAACTAGAAATTGGGGGTAATTGAAACAAACTGTATCATAAAAAAATCTTGTCTTGAACGTTATTTTGTTATTATTTAGTGGTCGGGTCATGACCAGCATTTCTTAGTTTTGGTTTTTGCTGCCCTGTGGGTTATGGGAATAATGTCACCAAATCACCGTTTATGGTCAAGTCTTGAGAACCAAGAATTTCACCGTGCACGGAGGCTCAAAATGTCAACACACTTTGCTTTCAAAAATCCTGGTTGTCCCTAAATAAATAAATCATCCCTCCTATTGTGCTTTGGGCTAATATTTATGGCCTCCAGAGTTCAAGGAATCATCTGTGCATGTGATGGAGGAATGAATGTTTAATGCAGGAAGCAGTGTGCATGGAATAGCATAGATATTCAAGTTGCTTGCATTAAATCTGGTTGTTTTAGCCAAGATTATGCTACAATATATTTTCTCCAACTATATTTAAGTTCCCTGTTAAGGGCTAACCTTCAATTTTGTAAATTTCCAATTTATTCCCGTTAATTCCCGTATATTCCCGTTAATTCCCATAAATTCCCATTAATTCCCATGGAAAGTTTCCAACTTTGAAAATGGAATTTTGCAACCCTAATTGTGACTGTTGTTTTTCTGTTTGGTTTTTTTCTTTTGGTGGACTCGAAAAAATGGACAATTTTGACTTTGGACTCCAGGAAGAAGAGCTATGCTAATGTGCTGGCGCTAATGGATGAAATGAAATGTAATGTAGGGCACCAACAGAACAGACTGGACCATGTCCACTAATCATGTCCTGTTTGATGACATCTGGTCGTTGCTTGGCGCTCTCCCAGATCATACAGTATCCTCCACACAGGTAAGACCCTCACACCCCCCAGCAAAGGTGCGTTTGGCAGACCCCGGGTCAGCCACACGTCACTGCCAGGTTCGAAAATAGAGCCTTTAATCTGTTTTCCTCCCTGTCTAAGTAGATTCAACTGCTTCAGAACCGAGGCTGCGGGGGATTTGTTCACTCTACACTAAGCCACATCAACTTATTACAGTATTTCTGTGTCACTCACATTTTTGTGCAAACACAGTCAATCAGTATTAAACAGGAACAATAATGTACAGTGGACGTTGTGGCTTTGGACGCCTTGTCCACAGTGAGAGGAGCTCTCTGATTGGACAGGGAGGCAGCTTTATATGATAACAGCAGTTAAATGGGAAAGTGTTCTAATATGTGGATGAATGAGTTTGTATCATATGTTCCACCAGAAAAAATTTTGTTTAACCTGAAGAAAACCCCAAAAGTCTTTAATGAGGTATGGGACGACTTCATCGCTTTGAGGGAACGAGATGAACCAATCGAGACGATGGCAGTGCCCTTTCCTGTTTTTACCTTATCTGTTTCATTTTAGCTGTTTTATGTTTGATGTCATGTCTGTTTATTGTATGCTGTTTTTATCTCTCGCAAAATGTTTTCCAATGCAGTTCTCTGCAAATGGCAAATAAAATGACTTGACTTGAAATAATCTACTCATCTATTGTAGGTTATTTATTTATTTATTTATTTATTTATTTATTTATTTATTTATTTATTTATTTATCTATTTATCTATTTATTTATTTACTATTACTATTATTATTACCTGTGTGTTGTTTTTTAATCAATTATTTTTTGTTTGTTGATACTTACCAGTTTTTTTCTTTTGTTTTGGCTGTGGCCTGTGTAAGATTATCATTATTAATTTTTTTTAAATTTATTTTTAAAAAATTTGATTTGCTTCTTTTTTTTGTCTTGTAGGACCCTTCCTGTGAATATGTGGGATGTGGGGGGAGGGGATATTTTTGTTGTTGCTGTAAACATTCTCAATGTGTGAATAAAAATTAATGGGAGAAAAAAAGAAAGAAAATAACTATGATAACAGTCATCATTGTGTGTGTGTGTGTGTGTGTGTGTGTGTGTGTGTGTGTGTGTGGCTGCACCACATGTTGGCGCATGAAAGAATACAATCTAAGTGTTTAAACTCCCCAAACCTCGACCCACGCAGCTGCATCAATAAATCATTATTTACAATAAACAGCCTGTGTGAAAGTTCTTCTCAGCTCCTTTGAACGCGATGTGAAGCTCGATGCCAACGGAGCCGCATCTGAAACTCTGAGACAGACAGGAAACCAGACGGCACACACACACACACACACACACGCACGCACACACACACGGAGCTTCTCCTTATAAAAAGAGATTAAGGGGGGGGGCGTCTCTTAATTTCAGCTTTCGACTTTGCGAGGGTGGAAACATTTGCACTTCCTATGTGAAAAGGGGAATTCCTCCTCGTATGGAAATCAGCTGGACGCGGTTCATAGGTGTGTTTTATATGTCAAGGCTTCGCAGAGACAAAACCTCGGAGGCGCTTGTTCTCTTTGAAGAGCTGAGGTGGCGCTTCGCTACAGATCAAGTCTGTGCACTGTTCCTCTGATTGCTTTACTGCTTTCCCTCTGTCTCTACATCATTTACACTGGGAGGGAAGTCTGTGCCCTTTGTTAAACTAAATACTCTGAGCCAGGAAGAGAAAAAAAAAAGAAAAGAAAAGAAAACGCTCTGAGCTCATATGGTCAAATAGGGAAACAAGCACAAAAGAAAACTGCTTTGGTTTTTATGGCTTGAGGCCAATTCTTCGACTTCCAAGGGCATAAATCACAACTGTGAATGGAAGAGGTCCAACATTACATAATATTGAAACAGAGAGGTTCACAGAGGCAGAAGAAATCCTTGAAGGAGGAACAGCGCTGTACGGTTCTTCAACAACGCCGTCTCCTGTTAAGTGTGTCGTTCGCCACGTACCTGACAGAGGAAACATCATGTTCCTGTGCAGGTTGGTTTGGGTTTGAGCGTTCACATCCCGCATTAAACGTGATGTTTGGTGTATGATACTCAAATACTTGAACGTCAACATGTCCTGTCTTGTTCTTCAAGTCAGAGTATATCCCAGATTACCTACTGCCAGAGGTGTGGACTTGGACTCGAGACTTGAGACTTGACTTGGACTTGAGTCCCGATTTTGATGACTTATGACTCGCTTGATCAAATCAAAAAAAGACTTGGACTCTACTTGGACTTGAGAGCAAAGACTTGAGACTCTACTTGGACTTAACCCTCTTGACTTGAGGCAAGTCACATGCAGCAAGCACAAATATTAACATATATAAGTAAGTGTCACATCAATGTTATACCAAAGACGGTTTATAAACCAAGACCCTCCATGACGAGTCAGCTTCCTGTATGCATGTCAGTTTTCTGCACGGCCACGCCCCTTTAGGGAGACCAGAGGCAGCCTGGAGTGTATTGACTCCAATGGGAAAATTGAACGTCACCGAATATTTTGGTCACTGAAGAAAATTTTGGACTCATTTTCCAAAAGCCACATCTCTTCTGAACAGTTTGACACGAAAATGGTAATTTTCAGACGGACACATCAAGAGAAAATCCACTTTGTTCAAGACCTGTCTCTGTCTCTACGACACACTCTCGCAAGATTTGGCACAGATCTCCTAGGCAACATCAAACAGACGGCCGCGAACTCCCGTGAAAATGATTTTTTGTCATGCTAAATATGACTGTTACTAGTGTAAATAAATATTTAATGTTATCATGAGAAAATATAAATATCTCACTTTCATCTACCTACAAATTGTATAAATCCACACACATGATCACAGCCGATGTGGCGTGACGGTTGGCCCCGCCCATTTGGAGAGACAGGAAGTGTATACGGTTTTCTATCATTGGAGCAGCCGCTCATGGACTATCTTTCCATTTATTCAGTATCTTTGGTTATACTTAAGCAGCCAGCCAGAAATCCTGGCCGTCAGTGACACCTGTCATGTACTCCATGTCGCCACGTCACGTCCCTACGTCACGTCCGTACGTCACGTACCTTACGCACAGGCAGCTAACAGACGACAAGACCACGTTAGCTAAAATGTCCATTCCAACAATAATTTCGTTTGCTTTCGAGCAGTATGAGGTGGACAGCAAGGGGCGGAAAGCCGTGTGCAAGGTGTGTGGTGCCAAAATTGCAGATGGGATTAAAACAACATCGAATAGGACTTGGTTCGGACTCGAAACAAAAATCTTAGGACTTGGTCGGGACTCGAAACAAAAATCTTAGGACTTGGTTGGGACTCGAAACAAAAATCCTAGGACTTGGACTTGACTTGGGACTTGAGAGCAAAGACTTGAGACTCTACTTGGACTTGCAACATAGGGACTTTCTCCCACCTCTGCCTACTGCTTACAGTTGCCTATGCAGAAGGAGGCTAGGAGACAGGTTTACCCACCTTTACCCACGTCAGTGCATTCAACTCACAGCATCACTCTCACTACTTCCTGCCAGTTTTTGACTGAAATATACTTACAGGGATAGTCCAATATTTTGGCAAATTGGCCCATTGCCATAATCCCTATAGTCATAGAGTAGAGTTGCAAGGTATTTTTAGGAGCAGAGCCAGCTGCTCAAATCGGAGGCTCATGGGATTTCTTGGTTTCCCTCATCAAACTCATCAAATACACAATCCAACAACTCCACAACGCTCTGGTGGACAAGTTGTGACTTGCACATTCACCACGCTATGAGATAATAACACAACGTTACCACACAGAGTTGTTTTAGAGGGAAATGCAGAGATTGATGATGAAAAACTGCCCCCGACTGGGACGCGCATCAGCGGTGAATTTCCCTCTAAAACAACTCTGTGTGGTAACGTTGTGTTATTATCTCATAGCGTGGTGAATGTGCAGGTCACAACTTGTCCACCAGAGCGTTGTGGAGTTGTTGGATTGTGTATTTGATGAGTTTGATGAAGGGAAACCAATAAATCCCATGAGCCTCCATAGCATAGCTCTGAGCAGCTCACGGCTCTGCTCCACCGTTCTAAAAACAGCTTGCACCGACAATTAAAGGTAACGAACCTACTGCTATGACTATAGGGATTATGGCAATGGGCCAATTTGCCAAAATGTTGAACTATCCCTTTAACTCCACATACAGTACATGCACCTGGTTAGAGGGAGACTCTTGCTGGTCAAATGAACCACAGTCATATTTTAAATCTAAACCTCAACACTAACACTTCTACTGTGACAGAGCGCAAAACCATTAACTGTTTTTTAATCTTACATGATTGTACAGTTGTCGTGGGTCGGACCACACACGCCCTCAACCTCAGCATTCTTCTTATCTGAACTACACACCTGTACATTTTGTGAATGATATCAGTGCACCAACAAAGATCCTTCCATCCAGACGGAGAGACAGACGGAGAGATTTGAACAGCAGCCAAACTCCTCTTGTGTGGTACCTTCTGCTGCAGGAGGTGTCCACACACATGCAGACAAGGTGTAAACAACACCAGCAGCCAATACCAGTGTGTGTGTGTGTGTGTGTGTGTGTGTGTGTGTGAGAGAGAGAGAGCACAATACATAATTGTACTCACCCACGGTATCACAGGGTTCGTCTTTATGAACGCAGAAATCTGTCCTGAAAAGGAAACAAGGCAGAGTTTATTTCACTCATCTATTCAAAACCAAACCATCAACTACTCATGTAGAATCCACACACACACACACACACACACACACACACACACACACACACACACACACAAACAAACACACACACACACCAGGCTCTGAAAAAGAAGCAGGTAACCTTCATATTGAATGGAAATGGAAAAGTAGTGTTTATAGGTATTCTGAATGAATGGTGAAAAGCCATCTGTCACTGAGAGACACAATAATCAGTTAAATATGGGTACGACAGCAGAAACTTTCCAACAGTCTCTCCTGGAAAATATTCACAGTGTTGTAAACACATTGACAGTTGTAAACACTAACAGTGTCCGAGCTGCTTGTGTGAGGAATGCTGGAAAAACAAGAGCCGGAGAGAGAGAGAGAGAAAGTCCAGCCCAGGCTCCTCTCTCACCTCTGCAGCTACGGGCCGGTTGGCTCTGGGCTCCAGGGGAGATGGAGACCACCCTACCAGGGAGACCCCCCCCCCCACTCCCACCCCCCCCACACACACCTCTACTAAACCACAGAGGAAGCAGGAGTGCAAGTTTCCTAAAGGTTCCACTGGGAATGAGGTGAACGTGGTCCTAAAGCCTGTCGTTTTCAACTGATTTCCTGCAGGTGGTGGCGACAGCAGCATGACAGCAGCTATGTGTCACTTACCCTGCAGGATACGAACCAGCTCTGTACACCACAGTAAAGGTAAATGCACAATAACTGGGTTACATTTAGGGATGCACATTTTGATTTTTTTTCCTGACAGACAACCGACACTCGTTAACCGATTATTAACCGTTAAAGCAACATTGCAGAGTTTCAGCTCAGTGTGGGAGAAAACGAAACTAAACGAAAACGAACCTAATCAGCCGGTGCATCTAGCATTGATTGCCATTAATAAACAACAGTATTTACTACATGTTTGCATGGAGACTTTGTGGCAGGTGGTGGTGGTGAGGTGGGGGGAGGTCGGCAATTTTATTTTTCTCTCCTCGACGCAGAGGGGAGGGGGGAGGAGGGGGGGCAGTGTTTCGTCACCCGTGCAGGGAAGTTACATAGTACGGTTTCAGCCGACGTGACCCCGCTCAGAACCTTGGCAGCAGTGCCATTCATCCTATTAACCATTTTTCTATCACTGCAATGAGCCTGGAAAAAACTCTGCAAAACTCCGCAATGTTACTTTAACCGATAAGATTAAGACGCTGGCAGCGCACGGCAAAAGAAAAACCACAAATCGCTCCAATTTTTATTTTTTTGCTGTTAAATACACACGTGCACTGCGCCGGCTGATCAGCGCCACACTCTGTCTCAGCTGATCGTGCTCAGATCGTCCAATATAGAACTGTTTTTATACAAAGTGCAGCCAAACACCAGGCTGAAGGAACAGCAGGAGAGCTGCAGGTGAACACGCTGGAGGCTAACCCTTCTTCTTCAGCGCCATGGTTACAGGTGATGCACATCTAAGTCTGTGTAGCTACATTTATTGTCTGACCTTCCTTCAGGGAGGCTGCTGCACATACTGTCAGTCCTCCTGTGGAACTTTTTGCTGTGAAATATAACTGAAGGCACGTGGAAGTCGGCACGTGTCGACACGCCCCCATGAGTTGACAACATAAGGAGCTAATAATAAAAAAAACCAAAAAAACGATAGTATTAATCGGTCAAAGTTCTTGTTATCGGTTAACGGTTAAACGGTTAAACATGTGCAACCCTAAACTACATACTTACCAAAAGCTCTAGCACTAGAAATCTCGGTATGAACACATCAGCGGTTTCTTAAGTTGTGACAGAACTAGAACGACCCCAGTCCAGATCTCTGTAGTGAGGTCGGGATCTTTCAAAGAGCTGATTAGCCCCAGATGGAGAAAATACTAAATCAGATGTGATACAATAAAGTCAGTCGTGCACCCCAGCAGCAGACAGCTGAGCATGGTGGGTAGGTATCTCATTTACCCCCCGGGGTGATTCACGTGTCCCTCAGCTCATTATTATGATGGTTTATATTTCTAGATTAGACTTGTGTACAGCTGCTTCACATTTCAGTACACAAAGAATGATCTAAGATGTCGTCTTGGCAGATGTGTCGACACATCTGCATATATGGTGTAATTGGGGGGAAAAGACATCACAGGGCTTCTTGATACTGATCCTGTGAACAACATGTAGGAACGTATAGAAGTCGGATCTGGTTTCACCGGTTTGGTTCGTCAGGAAACCAAGACCTTGATCTCCTGGAAGCCAGCGCCACAACAACACGGGAAAGGAGCTGAACTCCACCTGGGGGGCAGAGTTCAGGTCGTTGTCATTTTGAACTGGAGGAGGCTCTGTTTGAAGCAGCTTGTTAAAGGGATAGTTCACCCAAAATCCAAATTTCAGGGGGGTCCACGCAGCAGGATTTGTCCATATAATGGTTGTGAATGGACACCAACTGTCTTCGTCCAAACAGATACACCAAAAACCATCCAAATACCTCCATACTGCTCGTCTGTAATGTCCCTCTTGTATTGAAGCCCCGACATGAGAAATTGTCCCGCCAGTCACAGGAAGAGCAGTGACATTGGGAGCTTCGGCTACAAACAAGCTGAAAATATAGTCTTATTTAATTTTTTTTTGGAACAATTTCTCATGTCGGGGCTTCAATACAAGAGGGACATTACAGACGAGCAGTATGGAGGTATTTGGATGGTTTTTGGTGTGTCTTTTTGGACGAAGAAAGTTGGTATCCATTTACAACCATTATATGGACAAATACTGCTCCGCGGACCCCCCTGTAACTCAGAGAAATTTGGATTTTGGGTGAACTATTCCTTTAACAAGCTGCTTCAAACAGAGCCTCCTCCAGTTCAAAATGACAACGACCTGAACTCTGCCCCCCAGGTGGAGTTCAGCTCTTAGTCGACATGAGGGTGAGTAGATAATGAGTAGAAATTTGAATTTTGGGTGAACTATCCCTTTAAATCCTTTACAGAGGGGATGTGACCATCTGTCATGCGCTGCAACCAGTTCATCTTTTGTATCAGTCAGTGTTCTTGTGTGTGTGGCCTTGAAGGTAACACGCGGTACTTCACAGCTTTAATCTGCTGTGATCAACCAGCTGTTCTTATCAAAACAGTCCGACCACAGCACGCCGCGGCCAGATGACGGGCCAGGTGTGGAGGGAAAAACTCCACAGTCATAAAGATTTAAAGCCGCAGGTTTTTTTTTTTACGACTGTGGGCGATGCTGAGTTTGCTCGCACTACAGCGGCAACGGTGGAGGAGGAGAGCTTCACGCCGACATGTGGGAGTCCTCAGCTAGGTGTCAACAGCTGCAGGTCCGCCTCTGGGAACCAGACCTCAACAAGACCTGCTTGTCAACATGTGTGAGATTGATGAAATGCGATGCTGTGTAAATTGTGTGTATTCATGTGTTCATTGTGATTGTGTGGCCTGGCCATGACCAGGCAACGGTTGTGTTGTCAAGGGGCCAGTAACGGCGTGAAGTAAAGATGGCGGCTGCTGTTGAGAAGGGTTTTAATCTGAGGGAAGTTCAGAGTGAGTGAAGTATCAGAGCAGCTTCATGATCAGAGCTGGTCCAGGATCAGAGCTGGTCCAGGATCAGAGCTGGTCCAGGATCAGAGCTGGTCCAGGAGCTCCACTGCTTCATCTCAGAGGAAACACTGTATAACGCCACCGTTACTTGGCTCAAGAAGTCCCGTCACACAATAACACATCCATTAAAGTGTGGGCCTGCATTATATACACTTTTCTTTTCATCAACTAGTCGGAAAATATCCGTTGATCTGGAACTAACCAACTGTGCGGAGGAATACTGAGTGAGTTGGTTAGTTCTAGATAAACGGGAGGTTAGGGTTATTGTTGGGGGTTCGGTGGCGAGTCCAAGTAATTTGACGTATTTGAACATTTTATTAAGAAGTGATGCAATAGTTACTTTTCCTGGTAACGTGCCCAACTCTGCTGATCATTAATCGATAAGAGGAGTCGACTCCGATTATGTACATTCAACATAATCAAAGGACATTTTTATGCAGAAACTACCTAAAAATATTGATTTTCCCACTAAAAATGATAAAAAATATTTGCTATGTTGTTTTGTTCTCAAGGCCAGAAACGTTAAAGTCACATGAAAAATAGGAAAAAAATAGTCTGGAAAAATGTAACATTCATACAATTCAATCAAGAGCCATTATTGTAAACCCTCTATGTTTTGCACTTTGGAGCAACATATCCAAAGTAAGTTTTATATGACACTGGGTTGGCGTAGTATCCAGAATTGGATTCATTAACAGTTAATGTTTGTGGTCGCGGGTGGAGATGGGGGCCCTCCGAGTTACCTCTCGCCCGGGGCCTCCAGAGTGTCTAGAAACGCCCCTGTCTGTGATCACCGTTCAGTATGGAGGACCACCAGCTCCAATGAGCTGATGAGCTGATGATGTCAGTCTGAATGGGAGGACGCAAAATACTCTTTGTCGACATTAAAGGATGCATCATTGTCTCTGTTGGAATTAGTTTCAGTCCAAAGAGACGCTGTCCTCTTCTTCTGTCAGTCAACCCCTCACAGTGAGAGGAGCCTGCAGGCCACACTGCAGGTAAAGGAGCCCAGAGCAGCGAGGAGCAGCGAGGAGCAGCCAGGAGCAGCGAGGAGCAGCCAGGAGCAGCGAGGAGCAGCGAGGAGCAGCGAGGAGCAGCCAGGAGCAGCCAGGAGCAGCCAGGAGCAGCCAGGAGCAGCGAGGAGCAGCGAGGAGCAGCGAGGAGCAGCGAGGAGCAGCGAGCGCTTCCTGTCTGGTCCACATCAGCATTAAGAGGACATGGTGACACGGCGCTGTTTGTCTTCTCAGGAGGATGTAAAGTTTGGAAGCAGGACATAAAGGGATCAGTGTGCGGGACGCTTCCTCTCACAAATACTGCAGACGACTGCAGAGGGTTGGACTCGGCTCAAACAGGAGCTTCAGTCATAACGAGCGTGAGCCGACACACAAAAATATACAATATAGTGAGTGGTGACAGTTTCTTAGATAAATGAAGGACTGTTGCTATGAACTCACGCGATGATTGGTCAGAGTCGTACTTGTAGAGCTGCCAGTCTCCTGATCAAGACACGGTAAGAGTTTATTCCACTGTGATGGTTTAACCTGACGTGGTGACCATGGTGCAGTCTGAACCCGGCCTTGGGCCGACGACCAAGCTCTCATCAAACAGACTGGAGGATGTTTAGTTGGGAAAGCAAAGCTCTGCTCTGTTGTGGTATTTTTACATTTCATGTGAGCGACATGAATCAACCAGTCTCTGATTTCAAATACTTTGTTTCCTTCCAGGAGGCTGTTAATAAGATGTAAGAGACATGCTGCAGGCAGATCATCTACAAGGGCTGTCCAAAGACTGCAGCACACACACACACACACACACAGACACACACACACAGAGGACAGTGAGCAGCCATGCACTGCAGGAAACCTGAGAGCAGTGCGCTTTAATTTGCCTGCTGCCGCCTCGCTCTCATCCTGACTGCTGCTGGCAGCCTGCCCCGCCTTCCCTTCCAGAGATGCTGATCCTGACTCACAGAGGAAGCCTCATGACATGACAGAGGTGGGGAGGATGAGGATGGGGGTGGGGGTGGGGGGGGGGCAGGGAGAGGACAGCAGATCTGATTCATAACAAACCACCTGAGGAACAAAAGGCCACAGTGCCTCACCCCGACCAGATTGAATCAGAAGACACGTGTACTCATTAAAACAGAAGGATCCCTTTCACCTCCGCCTCCTTCTTGACCCCCGCCCCCCTCCCCCTCCCCAAAGTAAAAACTAAACAAAAATCATAGAAATGTGACGTCACAGTCGCATTTCCTGAGAGATCTGTCTCTTTCTTTCAGTGAATGAAAGCTAGTCTGTGGATTTCGAGTCTTTGAGCATGAAGCGTTTGTTACGTCTCCAGCACAAACAAGCATTAAAACGTCAGGTTTTGTTTCTCTGGCTGTAGCTCCGTGTGCAGTTTGCCATCATGGTGTTTACTTTTGGTCAAACTCAGAGATAAGTGTTTGAAAGGACTCACGGAGAAACCACGTCTGCAGAGTTTTTGCCATAATATACTCTATGGCTCTGTGTAAATCTTACACTGGCCTTTATCTCTGCAAGTTGTCATCACCCACGTTACAAGCCAGGCTGGAAAAATAAAACACAACTGAGTGATGGATTGAAAACCCTTTTCAGCCTACAAATACTGGTTCATGTAAGAAAACAAACAGAAAAAGCAAACAAATGAGCCAAAGTGCATGTTGAGATGGAGCTGATGAGACGGAGAGGAGCAGCTCAGGTGTTGTACGAGTACAGTATGCACGTACTGTAGAGGGAGGAGACATGAACAGATGATGAAACAGAGGTAACAACTCCACAACTGAAACTGAAAGTAACACAAAGCATCAGCTGAACGTTTGATGATCGGTCAAGTTTTAAGGAAAACCTACATGTCTGTCCCTTCACTGCAGCTGCAGTGTTGGATCTGATTCAGTCCAACACTGCACTGTAGAAGCTACATTCACAGATAAAGTCTCTGCTGTTTACAGACGTTGTTAGATGCAGCTGCAGTCGTTATCTAGTGCAAAACATTTGTGGTTCAAATCCAAGAGGATCACAACACTGAACTTTACTAAATATTAAACTATGGGATAGGCCCGAGGTCGCTGTGTGCACAGCTGAGATGCGGCACCTTGAATATAAGGGGTTCCCTGAAGAACAATGTGTTCTGTGTGACCTTGATATTGTGGAGGATGAATTTCACTGTCTGTGTCAGTGCCGTCTCAGTTAGAATGAACTGAGGAAATCCATGTTTGAAAAAGTTCAGGTGAAGAACGTCTTTGGGATGTCTGGGTGCTGGGTTTTCAATAAAGAGATCCAGGTCCTCGCCAGATTTATTGAAAAAGCAAGGACTCTGAGATAAAAACATTATATCCTATATTACTTCCTATTGTTTTGGTTATTTTAAAAAAAAATGATGATGCATGAGTTTATGGACACACAGTGAGTGGACTTGTTAGCCATCCTTGCATGTATTTATACTGTCTGGTGTCTTGTAGGCCCATGTGGACTGGGTGCAGTAACATGCATGACACTTCAATCAATCAATATGGTTCATTCTCATTGGCTCTTCTGCAGGAGGATACATACCTGGTGACCAGCACAGCTGTGTCCACCGGTGGGATGTCGTCTCTTCCACCAGGAACGTGGTTGGTGCCGAGGTACCGTGGGCCGCCGAACTCCTGATACTGCCAGTTACAGAAGCTCTCCAGAGACCGTTCTCCATGATGACCCACAGTCAGCTTCTCCTGAGGAGCACACACACAACATATGAGCTGCTGCTCCGTCACTGTGGGACCTCCAGCTCCTCTGGACCAAACCATTCAAGTTTATTTACTTTGTATCTGTTCAAACGCTAAGCTCAGGTGAAATCAAGAACAGAGATTATCTTTGTTCATTCTTAATTGCAAATGGCTTTGAACCTTTAACTCAGAGGACAGAGGAGCTTCATGAGGATAAAAGGAAATTTCCCGCCTAGAGGGCACGACCCTCTCCTCTGAGTGGGTGTGTCCAGCAGCTGCTGGCCGTGAGGCTGTGAGGGTCAACACAGAGTTACACAGGGGTCAGAGAGGGTGAAGGGTCAGGCTTACTGGGCGGCTGTGAAGCAGCACAAGCTTGGTGACTCGAATGTTGATCCGGACTCCCAGACTCTGGTGGTGGAACATGTTGTACACCTGCAAGAGACGGAACAAGACTCAGAGACTCTGACCACTGCTTCACAACAGACATTGCACACCAATAGAATAAATTACTATAAATCATTGTCTATAATTCTTTAACTCTATTTAACCTTTTCTTTCTGGAGGAAAGGACTCTGTACATTCATGCTAAATACTGGGAAAAGCAGAAACCAGACTTCTCTGATTCCTGCTACATCACCTTTACATTTCATCACATTTGGCTTCACAACCGAGCTCCAGTCCAACGCTCTGCTCGTTGAGATTTGAATGGTCTTAATTAAAGGTGTTTTGGGGATTGGTACGGCTCATTGGCATCATCGGCACAAAACACTGCTCGTTTGTTTATGCTTCAGTGGAACTGTATTTTAATAATTGCATGTGATGTCACATGAAATAAAATGAGTAAGACGTAACTACGGTATTATGTTATATTCATTTCTGCAATGACTTTTATTTTATGCCTCCTTTACGCTCCAGTTTATGCACATACAGCAGTTCTAAACCAGGTGTGGTGTTTCCATCAGGGCAGCAGCATCTACACCGACATCCCTCCACCTTCAGTCCTGAATTACATCTAACTCTATCCAGTCTAAAGTGTTAAAGGGATACGCCAACATTTTTTTTCATGTCTTGCCTCACTCCCGAGTCCATGACCAGCAGATAGACCCCATCCTTTCGACTGTGCGTGCAGTAACAAGGGAGATAGAGCTGTATCGCCTGTAATTAGCTTAGCTCAAACACTGGAAGTGTATGGGTAGTGTTAGCCTGCCTCCACCTACAGTAAAGTAGCTAATTAGCTTAGCTCAAACACTGGAAGTGTATGGGTAGTGTTAGCCTGCCTCCTCCTAAAGTAGCTAATTAGCTTAGCTCAAACATTGGAAGTGTATGGGTAGTGTTAGCCTGCCTCCACCTAAAGTCATCAGAGAAACTCTTCAACAACTCTAAACGGACCGATCTTCGTCTCAGAGCTGACAAAACTCTCCGGTAAGGCATCTTGAGCGGTCAAATGCCGCTAACGGGACGAGATCGGTCAAAACGGAGGGTTCAAGCAAAGATGGTTTATTTTGGTTCAAGCTAGCTACATCGAGGGTAGGTTAGCTTCCTGTTTCAAAGTAAAAGCACTTCTGTATGTAAAGGGAAACAGGTGTTTTATTTTGTTGAAGTAACCGGAAGTGCGTTGGTCACAACGGCTAGCTTGAGTAGCGCTGAATTTGTCCGAACAAAATAGTAAACAGCTGGTATTTAGACAAATTAACAACACACTGCTGATCTAAACGGCTACTTTCTCACCTAAACATGTTTGAAATGTTGATAAAGTGATATATTTACAGAGTTTAGAGCTAAAATGAAATCAGCTTCTGATGCTGATTTCAGCTCAGGTAGGAGGCAGGCTAACACTACCCATACACTTCCAGTGTTTGAGCTAAGCTAAGGCTAACACTACCCATACACTTCCAGTGTTTGAGCTAAGCTAAGGCTAACACTACCCATACACTTCCAGTGTTTGAGCTAAGCTAATTACAGGCGATACGGCTCTATCTCCCTTGTTACTGCACGCACAGTGGAAAGGATGGTGTCTATCTGCTGGTCATGGACTCAGGAGTGAGGCAAGACACATAAAAAAAAAAGTTAGCGTATCCCTTTAACCTGCAAACAACCCATTGTAAGTTTCCTCTTTCATTTTTTTTTTACAGCCCAGGTATAAAACTCAGACTGGCCCTCACATCAACAATTACCTACAAGTTCAGACACTTTCCTGGTCATACTGGTCTGACACTGGAAGCACTTTGGTTCTAACTGAGTGGTGAAGTGATAATTAGCTCATTGCAAATAATTAAGACAAAGATGACAAAAGTGATTCCCCACTTTTCACCCCCTGTTCCCCACTCCCCCTCTAGTTTTCCAACATTTTATGGACTAATTGGTTGATATTAGAAGCTTAATCCTTCATGTAAATAATTACGACTTGCAGCCCTGAACAAAAGTTTCCCTGCTGATATCAAAGCAGACAGGTTAGAGCTTTTTCACTGTCCCCTCCGGCTCTCCACTGTGCATGTCTCTCCTCTCCCCCTGCTCTGGCCTCCAGAGCCCGAGCCAAGGCTACAAGTCTCCCCTGTTGCTGAGCTGAGTACTAAGCAGCTTTGTTCAGTTGGCCGGTCCGGCCTGTTGTTACAGAAGGGCTGCACGGGTGACAAAATTGGGATGTGGTTCTGGCTCGTCTCCATCGCTGTGCAAGACGTTCCAGCAGCCAAGTGGGAGCGCGTTTATACATATGCACAGAAGTTATCCTGGTTTCTTCTCATATGGGATGTGATGTTTCCATGGGAACATGAGGAAACCAGGTGTGTGATCTGTCTGCAGCAGATAAGCTTTTGCTCTTTAGATATTTTCCACAAACTCTATTATGACTTCACAGAGGGAACTAGATTAGTGTTGGAAGATTAAAGGACACGATCAGTCCATCAATAACATGATGTTATCTTCCATTTACTGTGTTTTTACCACAAGCTTCCCTCGTTCCTACTCTCCCTCCATCGCAGCTAAACATGGTCTGTGGAAACACAAAGGGGACTAAGGGGATTTGGAATACAAACACACTTGACACTTGATTTGTTGAACACAAAACAAAGAAACAGGCTATTTGAGCTGCAGAGCTCCGGTCTTACCATGTTCATGACCGTCAGCAGGAACCTCTGGGCGGCCTCGGCGCCGTGGTACTGCACCATGTCCGAGTCCGCCACCACCACCGTCTCCACGGTGTAGGCTTCATGCAGGCGGATGGCGTTCCTCTTGCCCCGGACGTCCTCCGCTACTTTTGACTTCTTCTCCTTCCTCTTCCCTGCTGCAGACGGACAGACAGAAGACACAGAGAGGAGCAGTGTTAGAAAACCCTGCAGCTGCATGTGGAGCTGAGTCTCAGTGGTTTGTGCGTTTCAAACTAATTAACACTGCAAAGCACAATGTTGTTGCTCTATCGACTATGAGAAAAGACCTGGGATGGGAATAACAGCCGTATAAAATAATGGCGTTACTAACAACACTACTTTTTTTCAATGACAATTAATGAAGAAAGTTACTGGTTCCCCGGTGACAACGCCGTTACCGTTACTGACAATAAAATGCACCATTACTCACCGTTACTCGACTCACGCCACAAAATAATACACCTGTTAGTGTGTACTGGTTTTTTTTACCACTAATTAGACCAAAAAAAGACATTTATCTGGAACTAACCAACTCGTTCAGTATTCCTCCACAGAGGCTCCACGTGTTGGTTAGTTCCAGATCAACGGGAAGTAATTTGACATATTTGAGCATATGTCGCAAAAGTAATTCCATTACTAACTCAGTTACTTTTTTGGTGAAGTAACTAATAACTAATTACTTTTTTAAAGGGGACATACAGGATTATGGAAATATCACTTTTTGAAGGCTCTGGTGTTTGTCTTGCCTTCCGGCCCCAAAATGTTCAGGCTCCCCAGGTTGAAATCCATGTGGTTTTACCAGCTGTTCCCTCGGTTGTCTTCCTGGGATGTAACTAGCTTTTGGATTTGCATAACCCCACCCCTACCTGGTACCAGTAGAAGGGGGCGGGGCAAGCAGTGGCTCATTAGCATTTAAAGGGACAGACACTGAAACCATCCGCTCTGAACAGGGCTGTTTAGAGAGGATGAAAAGAGCTGTGATGTTTGATCCTTGGGGGGTTTTGACCAAAGCAGGTCACAGACACGTCTTTAAGACCTGGGGACTATTTTAATTTGTGGAAAAGGAGGCAGAATATGTCTCCTTTAAAGTCACGTGCCCAACACTGGAAAAGGGGTACTGCACCCTGAACAGGTCAGCAGTCTGTCACAGGGCCACATTAAAGAGACAACACACACTCACATTTTTAACTCACACTGTTGAAACACAGACAGTGACTTCTGCACTCGTACTTTTGTCTTTATAAAATATGTTCTGCCGATTCCCGGCTCCGCTCTTTTTTATGTGACTACGATCAAAGTGACAAAGCAAAGGCTGTGGGAGGATCCACCCACTGTCATGTTCTAGGAACCACATACTCCAACTAAAAGCACTGATTACTTAGGGATCACAGTTGCTATGACATGAAGAATCCGAGGACGGCGATCAGCAGGCGACTGACCGTCTTCACCAGCCATCAGGACTGAGCAACAAGCTGAAACCCCACAGTGTGAGGCTGCAGCGTGGGGCCTCAGCGTGTTCAGACTGCCAACCAAACTGTGTGTCTAACACCAAGAACAGAAAACTGCCAAGTCATAAAAATGACCTTCAAACTGTAAAACAAAGTTACCTCACAGCAGCAGCAGCCTGAGCAGCTCCAGCCCATGGGGCCAGAGAGGAGCCAACCAGGGCCAGTGAAAGCCTCAGTGTGCTTCACACAGAGCAGCTGAGACAGCCAGTCCAGACTGCCAGACGGGGACTTTTCTTAAAGAGACAACTATCCCGTCCTTTTGTCCAGTACTGTACATTTTGTTCAGTGTGTCCTGATCTCTGTTCGACTTATTTCATAGTTTAGGAGGCTTGCACCACAGTGGAAACCCTCTGGGAAAACGTGAATCAATTCCGTGGGAGAGATCGTTAACGATACTGATCGTTGTATTTCTGCAACGTGGTCCAAACACAACAAACTCAATTTCAACAAATTGATGTGTGGCAGTGAAAAGACTCACATCGACCGTGACTCCTGCTCGTAAAGCTGTGTGTCAGCTGAAACAGTGACTGTGGCTTCAAACATCCCCTCCAGAAAAAATGATGTATAGTATGAGGGGAAAACCAGAGCATTTCCTTCAATATATGGCAACCTCTGATGAAAACAGTTCTACAAATTGAAGCTTCCATTGGTTGAATGTGATATATTTTTCTTTGTTTGTTGGTTTAAAGGAATGGTTCACCCAAAATTCAAATTTTCAGAGTCATCCGTGCCTTCTCTGAGTTACGTTGTTTTTTGGTGTATCTTTTTGGACGTAGAAAAAGTGGTGTCCATTCACAACCATTATATGGACAAATCCTGCTGCGTGGACCCCCCCGTAACTCAGAGAAGGAACAGAGGACTCTGAAAATTCTCACAGCTCTTAGTCGACATGAGGGTGAGTAGACAATGAGAGAAATTTGAATTTTGGGTGAACTATCCCTTTAATTCCCCCACATGATCTACATGGAGAAACTTGCATCTTTTTCAAGTTTATCAACAATTGTGAAAGGTCGTAATGAACAATGTTCCTTGAAAAACCAATCTTCCCCCCAAAGTGACGTAAATTCTTCTTCATGTATGATATATAATAAATTATATTGAATTATTATATAGGCACTCACTAAATTACATATAATCCCTCTAGTTTTTGCATTAGTGTCTTGACAGAATGAACTGCCTCATCTTTCTAATGGAGTGGAATGAGGAAGCGTTTGAACAACGACCCCGGTCACGTTTTCGATGTACAACTGTGACCCCACGCGTCTGCAAGACCCAAGCTTATTACAATTATATCTACAACTCCAGCACAAGCCAATGCAGCATTATGGGTATTGGTTTTGGCAAGAAACTCTCGGTCAGGGTTAGAAAACGACTGAGGCTCTCTGCTTGACACGCGGCAGCAGAGGTCTGCAGCACAATGCGCGCTCGGTCTGCGTGAGAGCTTTGCTGTTTCATATTGTGAAAACTCAATAAAAAGTGTTCCTGGGGCTGTCGCTAAAGAAAATAAATGATCCTGGAGAAACAAATGATCTGTTAAGCATTAGTTTGCTGACTAGCTACGCATGAATGGATGCAGCCGCACTCCAGAGGAGGTCGGACTCTGTTAATCCTTCAAATCACCCATTGCTTGGCTACAGTTTCACTCAGTGACTCTGATATCAATGGGTGTCATCATTATGCTCTGGTCTGAAGTCAACGTGACTGATGTTAAAGAAACGACTCCAATAGAATAGAATAGAACATGTTAGATAATTCCTGCAAGTGTCAGCTGACCACCAAGGTCCAGGGTGGTGTGTTGTGGTGTTGGGGGTGGGGGGGGGGGGCAGGTGACAATTCAAGCAGAAAAGTCCTGACTAAGAAGAATCAGATGACTCTGGGCTCCCGGAGGTGACACTGTGTGCACAACTTGAGGCGCTGTCAGATTACCAGAGATGAGGAGTCATTTATTCCAGCAGAGGGAGAGGATCAGAGCGGTGCCCTCCTCCAGCAACCGGCTCTGCTGCTGCTGACTGCGGGCTTTTTGTCAGACTCTGAATTGAAACCAGACCGTCAGTTACTCCGGAAACAGGACGTGATACGATGGTCTGGGAGGTTGGATTTGGACGAGTCCACAAGAGCAAGTGTGGCGTCCAGTCCAAGAAGGTTGTGTTAAGAATAGGACCAAAGATCTGATGAGTAAGCAGCTGAATCTGAATGACTTGCAGGATAAAAGTATTGATTTTACTGAAAAAAACAACAACAAAAGAATAGAAATAATTGTTTTATAATTTTTATGGGTCCAAAATATGTAAAGATTTATCTGGATTAGTACGTTGATGTCATGTGAGGTAGAGTTCAGGGGGGCCAGATCCTGATAGCTCTCTGGAGAAAATGGCGTCATGCTAATGCTAATGCTAATGCTAACTAACAGTCTGTAACATTTCCGGTGCAGGCGTGATGCTGCAGGTTTATTGGGTTCATCTGCAGGTGAGTTGGTGTGAAATGATTCAGATGTGTTTCCAGTCCGCTGTCAACACCGGTTAAATACGGTTAGCGTTAGCTTAGCTTTAGCTACTAGCCGCTCCAGTATTTCGCGTATCTGGCAACCAGTACAATTGAAGGTTGGAGCGAGAGCAGGCGAGTGTTAGCGCAACAAAGACCGGGAGGAATTAAACTTGTAGCTAACACTTTTAATGAGGGGCGGCGTTCACCTCACCTGGTAGAGCTGCCATCCCATGTTGAGGCTATAGTCCTCGCCGGTTCGAATCCCGCGTCGAGCGGCCCTTTCCTGCATGTCATTCCCCTCTCTCTGTCTCCCCATTTCTTGTCTCACTCTCACTGCACTATCCAATTAAAGGCAAATAAAAGCCCATTAAAATATACTTAATTAAAAAAAAAAAAAAAAACACTTTTGATGAATTATTATCACATATTCCAGTAACATACTATTAATCTGTTTGTCTGTTGTTCAGTTATCTCGATAACTGCTCATCTGATCGACCGATCGACCACAAATTTGAGTTTTTTGAACAAGCAGTTCTCCCTGCTCCGACTGTTGCCCCAGCAACCCGAACCCGGATGAAACGGAAGAAGATGGATGGATGGATGGATGGATGGATGGATGGATGGATGGATGGATGGATGGATAAACAATAGTTGGTTATGGCTGGAGGGATTGCAAGGACAGTATCTGGGCCGATATCAATCTTAATATCTAGTATTGTTTGTTAACCTTTTACCACCGCTACCAAGCCCAAGCTGATGTAAAGCTGTAACCAGTGCTGTCATGGTAATAATGAATTGTATATTTTCCTTTATGAGCGACAGGTCAAACTGTTGCTACAGTCTGTGAACAGTTTTCTAATATTTTCCTCTCACCAGAGATTCTTTTTAATGCACATGCTGAATGTGAATCAGACTTATTACAAAGTTGATGCCAATTCCTTCCTCTCTGATTCCAGTCCAAGGTGAAGGCTGCTGTGACACAGTGATTAAAGGTATCTACGCACACGCCAATTATTAGGTAGGCCTACACCAAGGTCTGAGATAGAACAGTCCTGCACTAAATCCTGCTGAGCGAGGATCATACTGATCAGTTTTTATTAAATCTGTTTAAAAAGTGGTTGCTGATTTATTGTAAAGGTAATTTAACAGCTGTAATTTGTGAAGCCGCTGACCTGTGCTGAGTTATAGTGAAAGGTACGCCTAATACTTTGTCAACCTTAATCTATCAAAATACCATATCTGACATAACGTCAGGAACGCCTTCAGTTCAGCCTCCAAATATTAAATCATCAAAACAAATCAGCGTCTTCAACGGGGAAAGGGAGCTGACGGCAAGCGGCCACAAACACTGACCGTATCCCACCTCGGCAGAAGAATTAAGCCTCCCTGCAGGGATCACAGAGCTACTCCATGTGTGACTGGGAGGGGGGGCCAGGGTTGTAATAAAAAAAGAAGAGAGGATGTGTTTGAGGCTCACAGAGACAAATAACACAGTGTTTTAACAGTGAATGCAGCTGCAGCGTTGCAGGGGAACAGTGACTGTGCCTGCCCACAACTCTGTGGGAGAACTCTGCTCCATACGAGCACTGGGCTGCTGCTGCCGCTCAGACCTGAACTCATTACTGTTGTTTAGAGACTGTCCCATGATAAGCAGAGTTTACGTCAGAGAAAAAAGTTTAAAAAAAAAAAAAAAAAAAGTTTGGAGGGAAGAATCCATTAGCTTATTTTCAACATATCGTGATGCCGCACCTACAGAGGAAAAGCAATGTCCTAACGTTTCTCAGAGGGAAGGAGGAGGAGGACCGTCTGGTTCAGGTTTTTTTTTCATCAGAACCTTCAGTGGTGGGACGACCGCTCTGAAAGTTTAAATGAAAGGCATATTCAGAGATGTTTTTATGTGATGTTGTGTTTTTTTCCATCTCTACATTGTCATTTTACTGCTTTTATGCTGCCTTTGGTGTATCCATGTGAGTCTACACAGAGAAACAGGGGTACAGAAGGGGGAGATTTCTGTACTTAAAGGTACAGTTCTGTCCGACTGTAGCCTAGAGTACCTACGTGTACCTTTCTGGGGTAAAAAAGGCACATAAATGTTCCAGAATGGTACAAAATTGCCTCTAAAAAAAGGTAGCGATAAGGGTTTGTACCCTTTTGAGTACATTTCCATACTTGTATTTTTCTGTGTATTTTCTGATCTCTCTAATAGCTCATAGGCTATTTAATAGTTCTTGTCATCGTCATCGTCATCATGGTTTTGCAAACCATTATAATGACAGAGCAAAGTTTACTTTTGACCATTTGGACACAAAATGCTGTCACCTCATTTTATATTTGGGTTAAATTGTGTCGTAACTTTGGCATATGATTATGTGGGTTATGACCAAGAACACATCTTGTCACAGTGACTTATTTATTTATTTATTTGTTTATTTAAAGAGGACAATGCACGTTAATGAACATAAAATGTAAAAGTGCCAGTTTTAGCCAATGGCTAGTGTCACTGTCGCTGTCCGCTGTCACGCTGTAGTCCTCCTGGCAGGTGTTAAAATTAGACTACAAAAAAATAACATGTAAACATAACAACAAGATTGATTATTGAAAAGGCATAAACAAAAAAAACAACAAAAACAACAACAACAACAAAAACAGAACTACAAAAAAAGTCAATTAACACTAAAAAAAAATTTTTTGCAACTATAAAAACGTCTGTGGATGTAAAAAATATAGAAAAAAATTCTACATATTCAACCTTTAAATTGTGTCATAATTTAAGATTATGTGGGTTATGGCCAAGAACACATTTTGTCACAGTGACCTCATCAAAAATCTAACCAGTTCATCCTCAAATCCTAATCAATGTGACAAAACAGTAGCAACAACAACATCAAAGCTGCATTAGGACGTTGCCGCGGTAACCTTCCTCCACACCTGTTAGCCGGAGATTTCCAGGCTTTGTCACAAAGCTCCTTCTTTGTCTTTCCACTGTATTTTACTTCTCAGTGATATGTCATTATAAACATAGCGTAAATTCTTGCGGTCGTTTTGGTTTCAAACCTCTGACCTCTGATCTCGTCTCTGTTCAAACACTAATGACGGCCTGGACGTGCAGGCTCTGCTGTGGTAAGTAGTGGTTGTCCTGCTCCGTACAGTAACCTGGTGGTTTACAGCACCTTGTTGCAGCAGCAGCCTATCACACCTCTTGAAGTTTTCAACATTTTGTCACGTTACAACCATAAACTTAAAGGGACATTGCGTAACTTCTCCTGTTATCTATTCACAGAAATCAATTGGTACAAAATCAGTAACCCCCCCAATGAGCCGATTTTATATCATTCATATCTACATGGAGCGGGTCAGCTCGCTGCTGGCTGCCATGTCGTGTCGCCATGTTTTTACTTTCAGTGGCTGCGTGACCATAGAAAATCACGGAAACTCAGCGGAGACGCCGGAGCTGACGGCTCGGGTCCAGGTGGCGACCTGTGAAAAGTCACCGCAGTACATGCAGCGGCTGTCGTCCACCCAATTTCACGTGAATGCAGCATGAAAATACGATTGAGCTGCTTATGATACTAATACAACCGCAACGCTAGATGGGAGTAATTCCCATAGATAAAAGGGTTTGTTCCATAGAGGGAGAAGGAGGCTGGCAGCCATCTTAGGCAGGGCAGTTCTAAAGAACTGGTTCTATTTGGTAGTAACCCCAGATTTGATTAAATCTACTCATAAACGTCATTTACGTAACCTGTAACATTATCTGCAGCTGAAACAGTTATTTGGAAACTCGTAAAATATATTCTTAAGAAAATAAATTGGAAAACTTTTATTCAAAACCGTCAGTTTTTACCGCATGATTTTCAGTCTGTACAAAATCATGTATCATCTCAGAAACTTAATAGAAAAAAAAAAAAGGCAAAAACACAGACGTGATCCCACGCTGTAATTCTCTAATGTCCTCCTGTGGGATCAACTGAAAAATTCAGGCTTTTTACTGGTTCACCGGTCAAGTCACTCAAAACTGTCTCAGCTGATGTTCCCCTGCCTAAAATACAATTGAGCTGCTTAGATGATCTACATATCTATGGTAATTCCTACACAATGTACCTTTAACGGACTTTATGTGATAGACCAACACCAACACAAAGTAGCGCATAATTGTAAAGTGGAAGGAAAATGATACATGGTGTTCAAGAAGAGAGAGTCTTTTTGTTGACAGTCTGATAAACAAAGAATCCCTCCTTTATCCCTAAGCATTGTATCAGTGTAACTTCTGTCTGTGTCGACTTGTAGATCTAAATGAGCGCAGACTCGCTCGGTATGAGACGACCACAGTGAAGCTGGTCAAGCTCTCCTGGGAATCAGGTGAGAAGCAACAAACAAATTCACATGAAAAGCTCTGAGTTATAAAATCCATGAGTTCATCATTACAAACATCAGCTCAGTGTGTGATCAAGGAAGGAGCCGAGTCTTGTTGCTTGTTGACCGGCAGGGAGAAAATGTGTTTCTGGTTTCTTCTGGTGTAAACAACCGAGCGCTGTTTACACCCGCATCCTCCTTCCTCCAACAACAACAGTCTGTTCACAGCCCAGATGGTTTCACCTGCACCTGCAGTCTGAGCACTCAAATATGTAGAACAATACAGTATATCCCAGATCTATCAAGTCTATATTGTTTAAACTTTTTTTTTTTTCTGGACTCGTATTTATATTTGTCCTCTGTGCTGCAGTTTCTCCTCTGATTCTGACTGGCATCATCATGACTACATGTTATCTTATCTGAGCAGTTTTTTCACTTAAACCACACATGTAGCCAGGTATCTGAAAAAAAACTTAACTTAAACCACACACGTAGTCAATCTGAAAAAAATGTTATCTGAAAAAAATCTTAACTTAAACCACACAATCTGAAAAAAATCCTAATTTAAACCACACATGTAGCTAAGTATCTGAAAAAAATCTTAACTTAAACCACACACGTAGTCAATCTGAAAAAAATCTTATCTGAAAAAAATCTTAACTTAACCCGCACACATAGCCACGTATCTGAAAAAAATCTTAACTTAAACCACACAATCTGAAAAAAATCTTAACTTAAACCACACAATCTGAAAAAAATCTTAACTTAAACCACACAATCTGAAAAAAATCTTAACTTAAACCACACACGTAGCCAATCTGAAAAAAATCTTAACTTAAACCACACATGTAGCCAATCTGAAAAAAAATCTTAACTTAAACCACACAATCTGAAAAAAATCTTAACTTAAACCACACAATCTGAAAAAAATCTTAACTTAAACCACACACGGAGCCAGATATCAGAAAAAACTCTTAACTTAAACCACACACGTAGCTAGGTATCTGAAAAAATCTTAACTTAAACCACACAATCTTAAAAAAATCTTAACTTAAACCACACACGGAGCCAGATATCAGAAAAAACTCTTAACTTAAACCACACACGTAGCTAGGTATCTGAAAAAATCTTAACTTAAACCACACAATCTTAAAAAAATCTTAACTTAAACCACACACGGAGCCAGATATCTGAAAAAAATCTTAACTTAAACCACACAATCTGAAAAAAATCTTAACTTAAACCACACACGTAGCCAGGTATCTGAAAAAAATCTTAACTTAAACCACACAATCTGAAAAAAATCTTAACTTAAACCACACACGTAGCTAGGTATCTGAAAAAATCTTAACTTAAACCACACAATCTGAAAAAAATCTTAACTTAAACTACACATGTAGCCAGGTATCTGAAAAAAATCTTAACTTAAACCACACACGTAGCCAGGTATCTGAACAAATCTTAACTTAAACCACACAATCTGAAAAAAATCTTAACTTAAAACCACACAATCTGAAAATAATCTTAACTTAAAACCACACAATCTGAAAATAATCTTAACTTAAACCACACAATCTGAAAATAATCTTAACTTAAACCACACAATCTGAAAATAATCTTAACTTAAACCACACACGTAGCCAGGTATCTGAAAAAAATCACATCTTTTAATGCATTTTCCTCTTTCATCCACATGAAATCTCTGTTTTAAGTCAATGAAACTTTTTTTTAACTCCAGCTAAGATTTGATGAAAACAGAGTTTTAGTTTCCTGGACATCACCGTATGCACACGGACACATGGTCAGGACAGCACACAAGGACAACAGAGGGGAGACTGTTTTTTATCAACACTAGGCGTTGTGTGCGCATGGCCTCGGCCACTTTATGAGTTCAGCTCATCAAATGTAATCAGCTCTCACATTTACACAGGTGAAGCACAGAGCTACGCCCTCTTCTTTAACACAACACCAGAGAAACGTCTCTCCTCTATGAGACAGGTGCACAACGAACCACAAGGGAAACCGGTGTGATCTGCCCCGCGCAGTGAAAGAGTATCTCCCGAGGAGCAAGAGGACCTGGAGGCGAGGCGCTCGGGACCCGGTCTGACTGTGACCATGAAGGAAGCGGATGCCTGGGCTTCACTGTTGCTTCAACTTCCACTGGGCTTCTCTCCACTGTCTCAGATTCCATTCACGAAGCAGGAATTTCATTACCTCTGACAGGACAGAACAGGCCGCCGCAATAAGCATTATAATTAAAAAGTGTCCGTGTTCAGTCGTCGGGAGCCGCGCGCGAAGGAGTCGGAGCATTCCTCTTCCACATCACAACCGATACTTTCATGAAGGAGAAACTTAAACCCTGCATCGGCCACACCTCTTCTGCAAACGCACACATGCAAGAACCACATGGACGGCTTTAATAGGATCACATGAGACCAGACCAGACACCTGCCTCAGTCAGCTCCATCGATCATCCAGATCCCAAAATTTAACCATCTACATTTAACATATTTTCAAAACACTGTCTTAAAACTGAGGTTGTTGTGGATTCTCAACTCCAATCTCTCTTTGGGCTTTTTCATAATGGAATTACAACAGTCAATGGAAGAAATAAAACCACAACTGATAAGACTACAATTGACCCTTTGTCAAGTCCTGCCCTCCACGGCTACCGTTTTGCCAAACAATGGTCACGAAAGGGTTAACTCCCATTGGAAACCATTGAAAATTTGAATTAACTCATCTATCAGGAAAATGGTGTCTGTGGTAGAAGACAGACGTGGCTAAAGAGCGATTGAACGGGAAAAGTGGTGAAAAATCATTGTTTTGGTCACTCACATGCTAGTTAGCAAGCGACGGTAGCTAACGTTAGCTACTAGCTTAATGCTTAATCTCCGCCGATCTCCGCTTTTCTCCTCGTAAAACTTCACAAAATTCAAAAGACATTAGCAACGGTAATGTTACGTTGCACCTTTTAACCATATTGAAAAATTTTAAGGTTGTTTTTGCCAAAAAATATGCTGTCAATTAGCTCTTAGCTCGTTTCTTAGAACGTTGCTCAACTCGTGACGAAGCACTCTGATTGGTGGATAAGCAGACCAATCAGAAGGCCCAAAAAATAGCTAAAAACATACAAAAGAACAGTCTATAAGAAACTAATTTATTTTTTAAAACTGTTAACAATAAATAGAACAGCTAAATATAGCTGCTCTTTGTTTTTTTGCCAACACTTGACCTTTGTTGTGAAGGTGAGTGAAATCTATGTGGAGATATTTCAGCAGGCGACGTGAGCATTAT
The DNA here is from genome assembly GCA_030347415.2 of Decapterus maruadsi. NCBI lineage: Eukaryota > Metazoa > Chordata > Actinopteri > Carangiformes > Carangidae > Decapterus > Decapterus maruadsi. Next base: position 34,409,783 of record CM064900.1, read on the forward strand.
CTGCTACTTTCTTTCATGTTGGTGCAGCAGCGCAAAAGGTCTGAGTGCAGTGGGATACAGATAAGAAAGTGTGATGATGAATACATGATCTGCTCTCAGCCTCTCACGTCACCGCTCCGCTGGATCCGACACAACAGAGCCAGACCCAGAGGAGGAGGACCACGACAACAGCTCAGCTTCAGAACGAGTATAAAGCCTTATCTGACCTTCTGTGTGAACTGTCAATCATGAAGCAGCACAAAGACGATCTTACTGCAACACACAGCGTATGAGAGAGTAAAGCGAAGCTGAGACATGGAGCCTCTCTGCTAGAAGAGGATATAAAGGAGTGAACTTTCTGCCTCCTTTTTCTCTTTGATGTTTGGCTGCACACGCCAGAAAAACACATGTATGAAGAACCAAAGTGTGAGTAAACAAACACTGTCCAGTCACTCTTCATCTCCGTCCAGGCTCTTATGCAACATGACACACTGACCTCCATCCGCGCAGACGAAACTGCTGCTCAGAGATGAAAATGAAATATCGTCATGTGTCGTATGTTGAATGAGTGGATTTGGAACAAAGGGCTGTTTTATGGATTGTTGTGCATTACAGTGGCTTAGAGGGTAAAACCTCTAATTTCATTCAAACAATGTGTAACAGATGTGCAATTAAAACAAGAAACCAAAGAGCCAATTACTTCAACCAGCACTGTGGGGTGAAACAAGGCTGCAGTATGACCCCAAGCACCCAACATATTAATACACATATTGACAGAACAACTGCAAAATGTCAAAATAGCGTGAAGGTCGGAGGTCAGACTGTGTGACGTGGTTCTGCCGTCTCCTCCAGCAGAGCCTGGACATCTACCACAACATCCACCAAACATCTCAGATCTCAGATCAGACGACATCCTGCTTCCCTCAACATTTTGTGAACGAGCTGTGACACAACAAGAGACAGATTTATCATCCAATTAAGTCTAAATTCAGTAAGAGCCAATAATATAATGAAGTAATTAAAAAGTGTGGTCCAAACCCAGATCTCCCAGGTTTGTGTAAAACCATGGAGTCACGTCCAATAACACAAAACTCTTACACTTAATCAATAACCCAACAGCTACACAATCAATCCATTTCATTGCTTAATTTCAACTAATGGCTCAGGACAATAACAATAAGTTGAGTATTTATGGTACGGACTAGGGTTTAAAGGGATAGTAGCAACTGCTGCTCGGCGGGCGCTAACCCTGGGTGGAGGGATACGTGAGTTGGTTAGGTCCAAATAAAAACTGTGTTTTTCCTGCACTTTGAAGAACTGGAAAAAATTATATTATAGCCAATAATGGAACTGTGTATTTTTTCAGGTCAAACCTCTTTTAGGACGTGAAAATAGGCCGTTTCTTTGGGTCCATTCACAACAATGTATGTTGTAAATCTCTGGGCAGGGCTATTATGGGCTGGCGTTGCTAACGGGAGGAGTGCAGAGAGTCTTCTACTGCAATTAAAGTACTTAGGGGCTATTTGTAGATCATACAACCACACTTTTGCTACTATCGCTTTAACATATTTCGTTTTTAAGTTCTGTAAAATATTGGTTGTATATAACGGTTGCCTAACTTTTCAGAAGACGAGTCTATAATTCACCTCTCTTTAATGATACCAATACTGTGTAATAATTTGATACAAAATGTCAGTCTGGGATTTAGGAACGCATATTTGAATGATACATATGCCTATGGGCTAAAAAAAAAAGGATTTTCAGGAAAAATATTAAACCCTAGTAAAAAACTGCTAACAAACAGCTAACATTAGCACAATCATTGTCCCACAGTGTGAGAAGAAGAAGGGTCCTGGTGGAGGGACAGTACAGACGGTGGTGGAGGTTCACTGGGTCGTATATACATGAAATCACCATCACGTTCAAGACACGCCCCCCCAGGTAAGAGCTAATGAGCCAGAAAAATATTTACAAAATCGATTGGTCTTTTGTTGTTTGTTTTCAAGAAGAAAAAAGAGATTTTATTTTCAGGTCATATTGCCCAGCAGCTCCAACTCTAATCTAGCAACCCCCCCCCCCCCCCTCCCTCCCCTCCCCTCCCCACCAGGCCCTTCACTGGCACACAGACCAGAGTCCACCCTGCCAACTAGTCCTGACGTTCGCATCAGTCACAGCTTCAGAGGAGACACCGAGCGATCTGACCCAAACCAAACCATCTCAAAACAAGAGGAAAATTAAATCAAACATTGACATGAAGCCAAACCACAAATTACATTAGAATTCTACTCGACTCTATGCGCTAGAAAACGAAGGGAAACACTGACAGTCGGTCTGAGCTCTGTTCATTCAGACAGAGTCTCGCTGCTCTGTGAGGAGCTGAAAACTATCTACATCTGAGTTGAACGATGTCAACCGTCCTCAGAGACGACGGTTGTCACACAGGCAGGGAGACAATGCCATGTTGTCCTGTGTGGTCTGGATTTGACTTGACTTTATATTTGATATAGTATGATGGTCTACATTAGAGCCCCACCACCACCTCCTCGATGGTGGTTTTGAGAATAGAACAATTGTTGTATATATTTATCTTACACGAGCCCTTTGATCCAGAAATGCAAGTGTCAGAAGATCGACGGCACAAACAGAGCAGCTTTCATGAAGACGCTCCGTCTCCTTTTGTAGAAAAAAAGCAGGGATTTTGGTGAAAAGCAGCCATGTTTAGCTTGAGTTTTCTCAGGAACGGAGGCACGTAGAAACAAACGGTTTGTGGCCATTTGAAGCAGAAAGTTTCATGTGTTGGTGGCAATAATATAGAACACACTGTGGCGCTACAAAAATTGTAAAAAAATGGTCTAAATTGCCGGTACAGATGACAAAAACTTTGTAAAGGAGCGCGGCACTCGATGAGTTAAACCTCAAAGTAGAACAGGTGTTCATATGTGAAGATTATCTAAAAACTTTGAGAAAGAGAAGAGAGGCACTCGATGAGTTAAACCTCAAAGTAGAACAGGTGTTCATATGTGAAGATTATCTAGAGGAGAGGAGAGAAGAGGAGAAGAGAAGAGAAGAAGAGAGAGAGTGAAATGAAGAAGACAAGAGAAGAGAGAGGAGAAAAGAGAAGAGAAGAGAGAAGAGAAGAGGAGAGGAGAGAAATGAAGAGAAGAGAAGAAGAGAGGAGAGAAGAGAAGAGAGGAGAAAAGAGAAGAGAAATGAAATGAGAGAAGACAAGAAGAGAAGAGAAGAAGAAGAGAGAAGAGAAGAGGAGGAGAGAAGAGAAGAAGAGAGGAGAGTGAAATGAAGAGAAGACAAGAGAAGAGGAGAAGAGAAGAGAGGGGAAGAGAAGAGAAGAGGAGAGAAGAGAAGAGAAGAAGAGGAGGGGAGAGAAGAGAAGAGAAGAAGAGAGAAGATAAGAGAAGAGAAGAGGAGGAGAGAAGAGAAGAAGAGAGGAGAGTGAAATGAAGAGAAGAGAAGAGAGGGGAAGAGAAGAGAAGAGAAGAAGAAGAGAGAAGAGAAGACTGAGATGAAGAGGAGAGGAGAAGAGGAGAGAAGAGAAGAGAGGAGAGAAGACTGAAATGAAGAGAAGAGAGGAGGAGAAGAGAAGAGGAGAGAAGAGAAGAGAGGAGAGAAGACTGAAATGAAGAGAAGAGAGGAGGAGAAGAGAAGAGGAGAGAAGAGAAGAGAGGAGAGAAGACTGAAATGAAGAGAAGAGAGGAGGAGAAGAGAAGAGGAGAGAAGAGAAGAGAAGAGAAGAGAGGAGAGAAGACTGAAATGAAGAGAAGAGAGGAGGAGAAGAGGAGAGAAGAGAAGAGAAGAGAAGAGAAGAGAAGAGAAGAGAGGAGAGAAGACTGAAATGAAGAGAAGAGAGGAGGAGAAGAGAAGAGAGGAGGAGAAGAGAAGAGGAGAGGAGAGGAGAGGAGAGGAGAGAAGAGAGGAGAGAAGACTGAAATGAAGAGAAGAGAGGAGGAGAAGAGGAGAGAAGAGAAGAGAAGAGAAGAGAAGAGAAGAGAAGAGAAGAGAAGAGAAGAGAAGAGAAGAGAAGAGAGGAGAGAAGACAGAAATGAAGAGAAGAGAGGAGGAGAAGAGAAGAGAGGAGGAGAAGAGAAGAGGAGAGAAGAGAAGAGGAGAGGAGAGGAGAGGAGAGGAGAGGAGAGGAGAGGAGAGGAGAGGAAAGAGGAGAGGAGAGAAGAGAAGAGAAGAGAAGAGAAGAGAAGAGAAGAGAAGAGAGGAGAGAAGACTGAAATGAAGAGAAGAGAGGAGGAGAAGAGAAGAGGAGAGAAGAGAAGAGAAGAGGAGAGGAGAGGAGAGGAGAGGAGAGGAGAGGAGAGGAGAGGAGAGGAGAGGAGAGGAGAGGAGAGGAGAGGAGAGGAGAGGAAAGAGGAGAGGAGCAGTGAAAGAATTTAGAATCGGACCCGTCCCTGTGTTTATCTCACCTCCAGACACCTGGTGCTTGATACGTTCACTAGAATCATCCGATCATGTCTGTGTTTCTGCGCGGGGCGACCACACCCTCCCATTAAATGTTCTTCTGCAGCCACTCTTTGAGTCGGGTCTGGGGGCCACACAGGCACGTCGATGGGAATGTCAGATATTCCTGAAGGGCTTCCAAGAAGTTCTCTGGCAGAACACGGACGGGTTCAACTTCGCAGTGGGTTTTTTTTTTTTTCTTCACTAACAATTATGTCAGTTAGGAACGGTAGAAAGTTCTACAAATCATTCACCATCAGCAGACGGCTTCCCATGCGGCGCAGTCTGAGTTTATAATGTGAAAGTGTGTCATGAAAACATACGAGGAACGCCGCTCAGCCTCGGTGCGACGGGTGAAAACAAACAGACAGAGGAGCCGTAGGCCGACGCACACACACAGCTCCATGTTTTTTCTTCTTTCCCTCTAAAAAAGGAGGTTTGGGTTATTGTGTATGCCCCAGTTGTGAACATATGGAAAAAATTTATTTATACAGGTTGTCAAAAGTGCTGGTGGTCTTATGCTCGGGCGGCGTTATGCAACTTTGGCGGCGCAGTTCAGTTCTCAGGGTCAAGCAGCTCTTTTTAATGACTGTGCACTGGGGAGACGGAGAGAGAACGTCTGAGAGCAGCTTCCATTGTGTGCGAGCGAACGTGATGATGAGAGCAGAGCCGTCAAACAGCTCGGCCTCCGCCTCGTCTGTGAGACAGAGAGAGAGAGAGACAGAGGGACATCTGACGTCTCTCCGCTGGACACGGAGCGAGGCTGCTGCAGACTGGGGGTGACCGACTGTCTGCTCCATATTCACAGGCAGCAGACGGAAAGCAGCTCCACTCCAGCTCCTCCAGTCTGCATGTCACTGCTGTGTCCTTGGCCAAGACACTGAACCCCGCCAAATTGCCAGCAATGTATCATCAGTGTGTGTGTGCGTGTGTGTGTGCGTGCGCTACATCTACATGAGTGTGTGAGTGAATGAGTGAGTGCAGGCCATTTTTCATTCTAGCTGGTTCTGAAATCCACTGAGAACATCAACAGTTCCTTATAAAAGGTTCCTCTTTATGAATCTCACTATCTGAGGTATTGGATGCACGTGTGGGCAGATACATGTTCTACCTATCTTACAGTAAAGGGATAGTTCAACATTTTGGCAAGTTGGCCCATTGCCATAATCCCTATAGTCATACCTTTGTTGTCAGTAAGAACGGGATAGTTCAACATTTTGATTTCTTGGTTTCATCAAACAAATCGATGAGACATTGGAAAGGAAACGTGGATGGATCACCATCTGCTGTGGGAACCCCTCAGCCTGTTAACCAAGCCACAGCCAAGTGTGAAGTTTAACAAATAACTCTAATTGTTTGTCCCCATGTTTCAGTATCAGTAAAATGTTGTAACCGCTGACACAGACTGGGGTTGAAAAAGTCGAATAATGACATTTTATACACATTTAAAAGGATTATTCAACATTTGGGCAAATTGGCCCATTGCCATAATACCTATACTGTAGTTTTAGGAGTATATTTGTTACCTTTAATTGTCGGTGCAAGCTCATTTTAGAATGGTGGAGCAGAGCCGTGAGCTGCTCAGAGCTATGCTACAGAGGCTCATGGGATTTCTTGGTTTCCCTCATCAAACTCATCAAATACACAATCCAACAACTCCACAACGCTCTGGTGGACAAGTTTGAATTCATGCTATGAGATAATAACACAACGTTACCACACAGAGTTGTTTTAGAGGGAAATTCATGCAAAACCGCAAATGCGCGTTGCGTTCAGGGACAGTTTTTCAGCAAGTTTTGTAATGTTCCATTATTACATTCAGGACCACGGATCCGTTTGGGGCAAAACATTTTGAATACAGTTTAGTTGGACGTCTGACAGCCGAGTGAAATTGAGTAAAAAGAGTATAATATGGGATCTTTAGAATATTTATTCACGATGTAGTAGGGACTTCAAAGTACCAGAATCACATGAAATATCAAAAACGTGGAATTCTTAGTACTTTTCCACCTATTTTGGCCATTTGCCACAATAGGACGTCAGGCTATAATATTATAATATTATTATAATATGTTACAGAGCCTTCAAAAAGTGATATTTCCATAATATGTCCGCTTTAATCCACTGGGATAAGAGAAGAAGAACATCACTGACTGAGTACTGAGACAAAACCACGCTCCGATTGAGGAATCTGATGAGTAGCCTGGATATTCAGATGGTATGAAACACAAGATTAATGACGCTGGATGAAACACTGAGCACAAACACAATTATTTCTGTTTGTGAACTGTAAAAATATTATTGCAAAACTTGTAATGATGATAATTAATGAAGCCCCGCCTCCGTTTATTTTGAGCTTTCACTTCACTGCGGAAAACTGTGTGTAGTCTACGTATCAGTCAGAGGAGTGTGCGTGAGGTGACACATTCTGTGTCTAGCGTATACAGTTTTGACATGAGCTGTCAGCGGTCTCAGAGATCATAGTCCATCAGTACAACACACACACACACAGACAGACACACACACTGTACTGGTCAGAGCAGACAGGTTTCATTGGATTACTGCCGTTGGTGTTTCTGGATTGTAACTCATTGGAGACAGAGCACACGTGTGATTTGTGCACAAAGAGCCGCATGTGCACAAAGGAGGGACGGACGGCAGTTTGATTGACACAATTGACGTTCAATGTGAGTTTTTACAGGCTTGTCTGTTCCACACGTGACTCATTTTTGTGAAAAAGCATTGAATTAATTGGTTGCAATCAGGTTCATTGCCTTTAATTGTCGGTGCAAGCTGTTTTTAGAACGGCGGAGCAGAGACGCTAACGCAACGGAGGCTCATGGTATTTCTACGTTTCCCTCATCAAAGTAAATACACAATCCAACAACTCCAAAAGTTGTGACCTGCACATACACCACGCTTTGAGATGAGACAGAGGGTAATAAACCTAACCCTAAAACTATAGGGATTAAGGCAATAGGCAAATTTTCCAAAATGTTGAAACATCCCTTTAATAATAGAACTGCAGATATAGAGGCAGAGAATTCATTTGTTTTTCAATTTCAATTAAACCTGCCACAGATGCTCCAGTCTCACCAGAAGAAGAAGACAGCCATAGCATGCATCTTCAATGGAGGTCAACATGAACTGAGCTGAGGGGAAATGTGGCGTTACATTGCCGGCGTAAATCATACGGTAGATGTCAGCGAGCTCTCTCAGGAGGAGCCAATACGTGAACATAAAGTAAAATGGCGTTTTTTTAATATGAAGTGGAAAAGGGCCAACAGTGGTAAGTTACAGGACTGGCTGGTTTTTGATGAGAGAAGCCAGTCAGTGTTTTGTCCAGCAGTAAGGCCAGTAGCTTTATTGTGCGGCACACAAACATTTGAAGTTGGAGGTTGTCGAGCACCGTGAAGTGTTTAAATGTCACAAGGAGGTGATATGCATCAGGGAGGGAACGACTGTGTCAGTGTAAAGAGCTGCAATCACACACTGTCCTGAAGGAAAACAGCTCAGCCAGTTATGACTTCAAAATAAATCTACAGGAAGGTCGTATAGCTCACTCGGTATAGCAGGCGCCCCATAAACAGAGGCTATACTCCTCACTGCAGCAGCCTTGGGTTTGAATCCACCCGGCAGCCCTTTGCTGCATGTCGTTCCCCCTCTCTGTCGCCCCATTTCCTGTCTCTCTCTAGCCGTCCTGTCAGAATACAGCCTGAAAAATACTGCAAAAACAAATCTACAGCAGTGCAGTAGCTACTGATTGGGTTATTGTATTGCTGTTGTTTTTAGACAACCAATAAATACACTAAACAAAAGTACAGTGGCTAGTGAGTCATTTGATTGGCTGGTTGAATTTAAAGGGATACGCCAACATTTTTTTTCGTGTCTTGCCTCACTCCTGAGTCCATGACCAGCAGATAGACACCATCCTTTCCACTGTGTGTGCAGTAACAAGGGAGATAGAGCCGTATCGCTAGTAATTAGCTTAGCTCAAACACTGGAAGTGTATGGGTAGTGTTAGCCTTAGCTTAGCTCAAACACTGGAAGTGTATGGGTAGTGTTAGCCTGCCTCCACCTAATCACTTTAATCACTTTATCAACATTTCATTTTAAGGTGAGAAAGTAGCCGTTTAGATCAGCAGCGTGTTGTTAATTTGTCTAAATACCAGCTGTTTAAAGTTTTGTTCGGACGAATTCGGCGCTACTCAAGCTAGCCGTTGTGACCAACACACTTCCGGTTACTTTCACAAAATAAAACACTCGTTGCCCTTTACATACAGGAAACTATGATGATACAATTTGTGCTTTTACTTTGAAACAGGAAGTTAACCTACCCTCGATGTAGCTAGCTTGAACCAAAATAAACCGTCTTTGCTTGAACCCTCCATTTTGACCGATCTCATCCCGTTAGCGGCATTTGACCGCTCAAGATGCCTTACCGGAGAGTTTTGTCAGCTCTGAGACGAAGATCGGTCCGTTTAGGGTTGCTGAAGAGTTTCTCTGATGACTTTAGGTGGAGGCAGGCTAACACTACCCATACACTTCCAGTGTTTGAGCTAAGCTAAGGCTAACACTACCCATACACTTCCAGTGTTTGAGCTAAGCTAAGACTAACACTACCCATACACTTCCAGTGTTTGAGCTAAGCTAAGGCTAACACTACCCATACACTTCCAGTGTTTAAGCTAAGCTAATTACGGGCGATGCAGCTCTATCTCCCTTGTTACTGCACGCACAGTCGAAACAATGGTGTCTATCTGCTGGTCATGGACTCAGGAGTGAAGCAAGACATGAAAAAAAAAAATGTTGGCGGGTTAGGGTATCCCTTTAAAATCCAACACAGACCCAGTGGCTGGTGAAAAAAAAATCCAACACTGCTTATCAGACAGTATGTGTTGCCTCCAGTGAGTTTCCCACATCACAGACACTGATGTTGAAACAACGTCCAAACATCTGCTGAAGAACAGAGACACATCTGAAGCTGCATCCTGCTGACACGTTCACACTCTGCGCTGCTCCCTACAGCCACCGTCTGATCGGGATGTTGAAGCTTCATACAAACAACCCATCGGCTCAACAAGTCTCAGCTTCGTCACGTGAGAAAGTGTCATTGCAAACACTCCTCAGTCTTTACAGGATTAGATTATGAACAGTGATTAGTTACGTACAGTAGATTAACCTATTAAATGACTTTTGCAACCATGAATTTCTTCACAGGAAGAGTAAACATGTTTGTGCCTTTGTTTACTGTGCCTGTCTGTTTACATAGAGGCTTGTTTATGCCGTTACCTGCAGCGGCTGTCGTCCGTCTGCCCTCTGCCCAATTTCATGTGAATGCAGCATGAAAACTACGACTGAGTTTCTTGTGATATACAACCACGCCGCTAGATGGGAGGAATTCCTACACAATGTACCTTTAAAAAGCTTGAACACTGTGTATCATTTTACTTCTGGGCTACTTTGTGTTGGTCACATTGAATGTCAGCACTCGTTTTTTTCTTTTTTTTCTTTTTTTCTTCTTTCGGCACGTCATTCCCTTTGTTCTATCACATTAAATCCCAATAAAACACATTGACGTTTGTGGTTGTAACGTGACAAAATATGGAAAGATTCAAGGGGTATGAATGAAGGCTTTTGCAAGGCAATGTATGTAATAATAGAAGAGAATGGGGTGGCAATGATTGACTGATTGAGGCCCAGTCAAAGTTCAGTGGCAGTACATCCTCCTCTCCATTCACATGACCGTCCTCATGCAGGCCGTATATGCTAAAAAACATTATTCCTGGCCTGTCTGAGGATTAATATTCCTGTAGAACCAAAGCACATCTACTGGAGGAGCGAGTGAACCTACAGCAGACTCTTAATTCAAGCTCCTGGCTGCGTGATGTGGTTTTTTGGCTTCGCTCATTGATTCTGCCTCCAGAACAGTGCTCTGCTCACAGAAATGTTTGGATAACTATAACTCCAGTCTGCAACTAATTAAACTTTTCCATGACTTCCCAGGCTGGTCATTAGTGCTTTTTGACTGGTTCCTATGTTTAGGAACTGACACTAAAAAAAAAAACTGCTGTCATTCAAAAATCAGGAGACCAGCTTTTTTTTTTTCACTGCTTTAAAAAAAAAAAAATCACGACCATGAATTCCTCTGACGACAAAAATTGATAATGGCGCAGGGACATGGAGGGTTTGGAAAATATGCACATTTATTAATGTAAAAGAGCAGCGAGCGGGTCGCGCTGTGTGTTTGATAGCGTTAACAGCGAGAGGGTCAGCAGGTTCCAACAAGAGATGCACATTAAATAAGGAAACATCTGCATTCCACACAGTCTCTCTTGCAACACACTGGAGCTGAATGAACATCAAAGTGAGGCAGATCGCAGTAAACGCCGCTGCGAAACCAATGATTTATTAGCATTGCTTCCCTGGGATGTTCAACTGGCCCATTTCGGCTGGGAGGGTGGAGAGGCAGACAGTAGTTCATTCACACAGCTCGCTGCGAGCACATCACTGCAGAGGGATTTGGAAAATGTTCCAGGGTTTTTGAGGTGAGCGTAAGGAACATTCCCTAGATTCTGAAAAATCACACGAATCCCGTCCTCTGTAATCTGACCCATATGTATGAAGCCGTTCCTCCGCCAAAAAAAGATCCAGGCATAAAAAATCCCTCTCATATCTGCAAAGCACTACTTGTAAAAGTATAAGAGGGAGTGTAACAAGCAAGAAAATCTGTTTGTAAAATCAGGATTTAGAGAAGTTCAATTGAGTTGTCAGGATGGAAACAAAGAGCTCTGCATCAGTTCATCACAGACGCTCCAACCATCACAGGAGGAATTCATGCAGCACTGCACAACAGCAGCAGCATCTCATGTATTTAAATGTATTTTCATGCACTTTTGTCGGTTTTGAAATACTGGATTCTTCTTTGTCATTGTTGAGATGAAACGTATAGACATTTAGTATCACCATTCAGTCCAACTTAGTTCATCAGGTGAGTTTTTGGTCTGGAAACAATAGGAATATTTTCTATTCTCCGTGCTATACTGTCTTCCACACACCTGTCACCTGTCCAGTGCAGCGCTGGTGAGCCCACTGCAGCTACAATAAGACTGGGATGTCTCAGAGTGAAGGCTCAGAGGCTACAGAGGAACTACGTATGTGAAATATTCACCTTAACTATGCAAAATGTGTCCCTTGATTAAACAGCTTTGGAGTAATTGTGAGTTGTGAATCTCTTGTTTATGACGGATAAAACTACACAAATAACCACATCACAACAACGTATATGATATATTACGTTATCCACCACTCCATGGATCGTCTTCTTGCCGGCTTCATTGAAAACTACTGTAATGCACATGGATGGGAGGAGGGTTAGCGAAACAGAGGAAAAGAGACCGGACTTGCATAGTTTCCCTTTTAACTGCAGGGTCGAACTGAAAGTGTCTGTGTCAGTGATAACCAGGGAACAGGGAACATGTGCAGGACGGTCACACCAGGCTGGGGTCAACTCTGATGTTGACGCGGAGGCCGACGGTGAAGGAAGAGCAGCCACGAGTGACTCTACTGCAGACAGATCAACACAACAGCTCTGTCGAACCATTATCACAGTCTGATTCAGAAACGGACACACTGTAACAGACATGTTCACTTCTGCGAGCTTCAATGACGGCTCATACCGTCATTTAGAAACCTCTCAATTAGGAATATCTGATAATATCGGCCCACCATTTAGTATAAAATTGTAATATCTGTCCATATCGTTGTCAGTTTTTCTGCCGATAATGAAAAAGCCGACGACAGAATGCCTTGATTTTGTAGCTAATTAAGTAACGTGGACCGTCGCTGCTTCAGACCCACAATAACAGGTTCTGTTGTAAACAAACACACACGGCGATAAAAACAAGCTGTTGAATAAATGTTTGACTGTTCAGTTAAATCAGCGTACAAGGCACGCAGTGGATGATGGTATGTCAGTCAGAGCTCTTTGTGTGTGTTTGTGTGTGTCTGCAAACAAATAAACAGTTAATTTGTGGCATGCATCCAGTGGAGCATCACAATTAAAAGGAGAAATATAACTTTTTAAGGCTCTTTAACATATATTTGGGTGTTTATCTTGCCTTCCACCCCCAAAATGTGAGAATTGACAAAAAAAATCTGTAATTTCTTAGGCTCCTTCGGTTGAAATCCATGTGGTTTTAAGTAAGTAAGCAAGCATGCAGCAATGTGTTAATACCAGACAGGAGATATGTTATTAATTGGGGGTTTTTTTTGGAGATGAAGCCTGCATATCAGTTGTTATTGGAATCAGAAATTAAGTGTTGGACAGCATCAGCATATCAGATATCTGCATCTGCTGTGCAACTTCCATTTGTGCTTTACACGATTTTCATCCTACGTCTTATTTGTCTGGTTGTTTTTCATCTTGACACCTTTTCTTGACTCTTGTGTTGCAGTGCTTTTATGTTTAGTGTGTGGCCCCCATTGGCCCTCATTGGCCCCCATTGGCCCCCATTGGTCCCCATTGGCCCTCATTGGCCCCCATTGGCCCCCATTGACCCCCATTGGTCCCCATTGGCCCCCATTGGTCCCCATTGGCCCCCATTGGCCCCCATTGGCCCTCATTGGCCCCCATTGGTCCCCATTGGCCCCCATTGGCCCCCATTGGCCCCCATTGGCCCCCGCTGGTATCAGCATCACTCACCCTGCACGGTGCCACAGTAGCTGGGCTGGTCAGCATCTGGAGCGGAGCCGGCGGCCTTGGCGGAGCGTCTGCGTCGCGACAGCTGGTGTTTGAGTCCGGAGAAGGACTGTGACGGGTCGTTCTCGCCCAGCGGCTGGATGAACAGGCTGTCCTCCCCCATCTGAACCAGGCCCGTCTGTGCACACAAACAGAGACAAGTGGAAACTGTGACAAGCTCTCTGAGGAGACCGGCCTGAGAGCAGGACGTTCATTTCATCCCCGTCTTTATCAGCTCTGCCATTAGCACCATATATGTTCATGTGGGACGCCGCGGTGCAAATGTCAAGGCGCAGGTAGGGAGCGCAGAATGTGTGAGTGTGTGTGTGTGAAGTAACAGAGTCTGGTTGGTGTGTTTTCTGAGAAAAATCCTCTGGCACATGAGCAGAAACACTTGCGCAGGTTCACATCACAGCTGAGCAGAGCACGACATAGTTGAATAGCAGCTTACACTGTGCAGCTCCGTGCTGTGCAAACTCACAGCAGGAAAGAATAGAATGAAAAATATGAGCCGTGAACTGAACATCAGCAGTCGCACAACACCAGACCTCGTATCACCGACGCTCTGTTCCATGTAAGAACACCGCAATCTCACGCTTTTGATACGTGCATAGAGACACACTGTCATGTCGGGATCCAGAGCTCATTAAGAGCCCGTCTACGACTTCATGACGGTTACAAAAATACCTCCCTGAAAAATACACAAAGATTCAAGAACAATTCAATACAAGTCTGGATTTGAAATTAATCAGATGAAGATATTTTTGCTGTATGAAGATGAGAGTTCCAAAGTGATGGTAAAAGGGAGGATGAAGGTCATCAGCGCATCCCCGCCCTGCACTAGTCGACTGATCACCTTAAATAGAGCAGAAGCAGGAAGTGGAAAAAGTCTCCATGCAAGTGAACGGGAGTCAAAGTTTTATTCCGTGATCCGATTGAATTGTGCCATGAGGATAAAACATGTCCTCTAGCCGTTTAAAACATCACGTTTCATGCCGAGAAATCAGCCGTTTATCGTAAAACGGCAACAGAAGAATGTATTTACAACAGATCTGGTGTCGCACAAACAATACGTCACCAACTGACACGGGAAAGGGCGGCATTCGGTGTGTGATGTCACCTACGCCACCTGGAGTCTTTCTGGTTACGGATTCTTCTGAATTTTTTTATTTTTTTTTATTTTTTCAAGTATATTTTTGGGGCTTTTTATTGCCTTTAATGGACAGTTCAGTGGAGAGAGAGGAAATGGGGAGTGACATGCAGGAGAGGGCCGCCCGATGCGGGATTCGAACCAGGGCCGCCTGCAGTGAGGACTGTAGCAACTCTACCAAGTGAGCTAAACGCCACCCCAAGACGCCAAATTTTATTTTAGAATAGTTTTACAACAAACATAATGTTTTAAACAGGTAGAGGTCATGTTTTTTTTCCCTCATGGCTCAATTCAAACAGTCACGAAATAAAACTTTGACTCATGGAGTCACTACATGGAGACTTTGTCCGAGTTGAGGTCCCATGGTGGTGACCGTTACTTCCTGCTTCCGCTTACGCCGGGTTCACACCGGACGCCGAAGCGCTGCGAAGCGGAGCGGCCGCGAAAATCGTGCGCGAGCCGCGTCCCTCCTGTTCACACCAGACGCCGATTTTTCGGTGGCGGTCCGAAGCGCCTCCGCCCCTCAGCTGTGTGTGAGTGTATGTGTGTTGCCTATGTGTATGTATGTAGGTGTGTGTGTGTTCCTCTCTCCCGCTCGGTTTAGATTAACAAACAGAAACGTGCACACTTTGGGCTCTAGTATTTGTCAATCGAGGTATTTTATTTTGAAAATCGCTTTTATTTTGAAAATTGACCGGATTCTCTTGTGTTTCTTGGTGTGACTTCCTGCCATAATTGACGCGGTCGGCCGCAGCTCGCGCACAAAATAGAGCAGACGCCGAAACTGGCGCTCCACGGCGCGAGCCGACCGCGGAGGTCCGCGGAGGTCCGCGGAGGACCGCGACGCTCCGCGTCTAGTCTGAACTACAACACCGGTTAACGAGGGCGCCGAATGGAAGCGGACTCCGCTCCGCGTCTATTCGCGGCGCTTCGGCGTCCGGTGTGAACCCGGCGTTAGCCTCTCTATAACGACGTCGACCAAGAAAAAGAAGGTCAGGATTCTGGTTGTGGTGAAACTTGTGTGTTGGTCACTCTCATGACAGAAGACACGGCAAGAATCCACAGCAACGTCTGATGTGACATTAAATAAATCATAGTGTAACCCTGGCATAAGTAGGTGAAATCACCAAACTGTGAGTGCAGGCTGACACACCGATCATTAGGAACATCCAGTGTAGGATGTTTGTGGTGTTTATCACCTACTTCACTGTCAAAGTCCAACACACACACACACACACAGCAAAGAAATCTTCCAGTGGCCCATTTTTCTGCATTGTGACAAACTCCACACTCACATATTTTTCTGCTTCTCAGAATCTCAACAATCACTGTCTGAAAGCACTTCCTTGGAAAATCCCTGCAATGCGCAGGAAGTCGGAGGAGCCTGGCGAGCAGTCGTACACACCTCCACAACATAAAACACTAGAAACCTTATAAACCAAGCTTCTGTGGAAACAGATGACTCTGTAATTATGTTACACAACAGTACAGTGCGGCCGCCTCATCTGTTCGACACTGTTACAATGTTTACAAGTCATCACATCAATCATCCACACTGTGGCTGTCGAACCGCCTTTCCTGTTGTAAACAGCAGAAACTTATAAAAAGTAGGCCAAACAAACTGGAGGGTGGTGTGGGCTTGTCCTCGTCCTCGTGCTCCACACCTGCTGTCTCAATAGAGAGGCTGCTGAAGCTCAGACTGCTGCATACGACCATGGAACAAACCCTGCTCTTTAAAGGAGATTGTTACGAGAGGGAAGGCTGTTGCATGTTCACGCACACAACAGCAGACAACGGCTACGAGCACCAGGCACTAAACTGAACCCCTAGCAGGAGAAATGAGTCTCACTACAAGATGCTGAAGCCTGCAGAAGCAGAGAGAGCCAAGTTGTACCTGTTGTACATCGGCCTCGGCTCAGAGTAGCACTACAGAAACTTTAAAGGGGACATACAGTATTACGTAAATATCTCTTTTTAAAGGATAACTTTCGTTTTTTACAACCTGGACCTTATTTCTAGCATCAAATAATTTACTGAGAATTGACGAGAAAAAATGCAGAATCCACCACAAAACTGTCATTTTAGTGTTATTCCCCTCTGAGGTGGTGTCATGTTATCAACATCCTGCTCCTCTAGGTTGACATACTAACCTCTGACCTGGATGATGTCAATCCATGAAGCTTTTCCTATGGTCCGTTTCTCATTTTCCCTTGTCAGAACAAAATGAGCAGCTGGATGATGTTCAGCTTCCACCAGCCTGGATCCTCACTACAGCTCTGACTAGTTGAGCTAAAAAGGACCCGGTAATGATTATTATCAGAAGGCCGGGCACCAGGGAGATGACATCATCCAGATCAGAGTTCATCAACCTGGAGGAGCATTTGAAAGGGACAGGCACACAAAATATTGAAACATATTTTGGCGGATAATGTGAAGAGGCAGGGCTGTTTAGATTATACGGATATACGCGTGGCTGTTGTCAGGGTGAGTAAATGATCATTTGCATAAAGGTTGAGCTTCTTTCAACATCAATTTCTGTCATTTTCAGGCTCCTTAGGTTGAAATCCATGAAGCTTTTCCCTCATTTTCCCAGCAACGTTGTAGGAACCCCACCCCTACCTGGTACCGGTAGAAGAAGGGGGCGGGGCAAGCAGTGGTTCATCTGCATTTAAAGGGACAGGCACTGAAACCGGCCGTTCTGAACAGGGCTGTTTAGAGCGGCGTGGCTGCTCATTTGCATAAAAGTTGAGCTTCTCTCAACATCAATTTGACGCTCTGGTCACTCGCACGGTGTCGCTGGCTGTAGTAGACGCGCCAGACGCCCTTCGTCATGAAGCTTCATGAACACTGCCTGACACCTGCCTGAGCCACCGACAGTCATGGAGCCGGACTTCAGATAGACTGAGTCTGAATTCATCTGTTGTAAAAAGTAGTTTAGATCTGGACCATCTTAAAGGGATAGTTCTTATTTTTGTCCATCAGATTGTCATATTTTTCTTTCCTTTTTTGGTCTTTTGCACTCGGTTAATGTAAAAATATCTTAGATTTGCTCAAACTAAAACAAAAAAAGAATGGTAAAGGGATAGTTCAACATTTTTGTAAATTGGCCCACTGCCATAATCCCTATAGTTTTAGGAGTAGTTAGTAGGTAATTGTCGGTGCAAGCTGTTTTTAGAACGGCGGAGCAGAGTCGTGAGCTGCTCAGAGCTACGCTACAGAGGCTCGTGGGATTTCTTGGTTTCCATCATCAAACTCATCAAATACACAATCCAACAACTCCAAAACTCTCTGGTGGACAAGTTGTGACCTGCACATTCACCACGCTATGAGATAATAACACAACGTTGTGAGACAGAGTTGTTTTAGAGGGAAATTCGTGCAAAACCATTGATGCGCGCTCCCGTCGGACACAGTGCAGCACAGTTTGTTGTGTATTTGGCAGCGAAAGCGACCAACACTATATTACACAGGTGTTCATGATGTTATGTCTGATCGGTGTCTGCTTCTGGGTCCAAAGCAACACGTTACATCTAAAACCATCATACTGTATGAACCCAAAGTTATGTAACCGAAGCCGTTCATTAGAGGAAGTACAGTGTTTCACTTATTAAGAAAACCTCTTGTTCCTGGAACGGGGACGCTCTCCAAAGAGGATGATGTAGCCTATCTATCACATCAGCTCTTGATGTCAAACTGAAGTCAAGTGCCAACAGTTAAAATACCGCTCTGCACTCTTTCCAGCAGCAGTCTGTGAGGTCTTGAGGAACAACAAAGACGACCGAATGCACGTGCAGCAGTTGCGGTGCAGCCACCAGGAACAAGGCCTGCTCTGACAGGACCAGAGCGGGAGCGGGAGCCCCCCCACTCCCTGTCATAAAATAGGGCAGCAAAGTTCCTGCAGACGCTCAGAGCCTCAGGGCTGACAAATTCTGTTAGGCTGCATAATGTGGCCCGGAGGATGAATTAAAGCATTGCTAATTCTCCACAAAATATGTGGATAGGATGCTATTCATAGGCATCAGCTGCAGAGAGAGGTATATCACAGCCCATGCGGTCGGAGGGATCTGGTTTAAAATCCCTCCATCCTCAGCTGGAGGAGTTTGATTTCATCTCATTAGTGTTACAGTGACTCAAGCAAGAAATCACTTCTATGTGTGGAACATCAGCACCGCGAGGGACTCGAAATGTAACAACTAATGCTCTTTCTCATGCTTTCTGTTTATTATTAGGTTTGGCCACAATTTGTGTATTTAATGAGACCGTCACATTCCCTGCTGGAATATTTCCGCTGCCTTAATGTCCTAGTTTCTCCTCACAGATACATAAACTTCTATCTCATCTTACGTTGAAGTCTGGGATTACTCCGAGCTTCAGCTGCTGCTGCTGCTGCTGCTGGGGTTAGGGTTATCTGATGCCACAGAAGAAGTTTTACAAACATGGTTTTAAGATACTATTTATAGAGGTGTGCAGCGGAGAACGATGGACAGCAACCGTGCACACCTACAACATGACTTTGATGCCTCTGTGCTGCTGTCGTCCTCGCGGTGGGGTCACAAGGTTTCACTGTTCACACAGTCCTGATGAGAGCAGAAGTCAAGAGACTCAAGTTGAAGAAATGAGGGCTTCAAATTTATCTTGGACTTGACTGTTGCGAGATACGACCGTGGTGGCCACTCTTCCTTCGTCTAAATGTAATTTTTCTTTTTTTTTCTTTTTGTCCATGAGATTGTCGTATTTTTCTTTCCTTTTTTGGTCTTTTCTACTCCTATATATATGTAAATTTCTACGGTTAAGGTAAAAATATCTTAGATTTGCTCAAGTTGTATATAACTAAAACAAAAAGAGAATGTTAAAGGGATAGTTCAACATTTTGGCAAATTGGCCCACTGCCATAATCCCTATAGTTTTAAGAGTAGGTTTGTTACCTTTAATTGTCGGTGCAAGCTATTTTTAGAACGGCGGAGCAGAGCCGCAAGCTGCTGCTGCTCAGAGCAATTTCTTGGTTTCCCTCATCAAACTCATAAAATGCACATCCCAACAACTCAACAAGTTGCGAGCTGCACATTGACCACACTATGAGATAATAACAGAACGTTACCAGACAGAGTTGTTTTCGGAGTAAATTCATGCAAAACCGCTGATGCACGTTCCTATCAGCAGCAGTTTTTCAGCAAGAAGTCTCTGCATTTGCCTTGAAAGCAACAAGGGATTATGGCAATGGGCCAATTTGCCAAAATGTTGAACTATCCCTTTAAAAAAAAACTAGAATTGCTGTCTTGGTTGTGTCATGTCGTCTCACTATGTCGTATGGTATTTCTGGAATGTTTAAAAAATACAAAAATAACAACGTAGGCTATACCAAACCAAAAAACCCCAGAACTGTGGATTTTACGAACGATATTGTGTTCACAAGGACAACTGTGTTTTCTGAGGTCACCACAACCTTGACCTTTGACCTTTGACTCCAAAAGTCAGACAGTCAGACCACCCTGAACCAATACGTCTCTAGTTCCGACTGTAAAAAACTGCTCTAACAAATACAAAATGACTACACTTTGATGCATTAAAGCACTCTGGACCAATCTTTGTGCTGGAATTTCTGGTCTAACATGATGAGGCAGCAAAAAGGGCATTCCCCTCCCTTAAAACCAACAAACAAAATGAAACACAACAGTTGTATATTCTCAGCGACTCCCACATCAACAGGAAAACATCTTTTATGAAGATTTGGCACAAACACTATTTGGCCTCCAATAGACAACAAAACATCATTTATGTTTCCACGAGAGGACTTTGTCTTTTAAGCGTAAACACAGGTCCGAACCGATGACTTAGACGCTTGCTTTTCCTGAGAGGACAGTGTCCAAATGTTGTTGCAATCCTTGTAAAGTTGGACCAATATAGATAGACCAATATAAAGCGTCTCAGTCAGATGCAGAGGACTGAAAGACTAACATCTCCTGGTGGTGTTCAAAAAGGTCAATATCTGGTGAGTGTGAAGGTCAAAGCATATGAGTCACATAATTGTCATTCTCATCAAACCATTCAGTGACCCCTGGCAACCTGTGGAGGAGGACACGGTCTCCCTGTTCCTCCACTCACATTTCAAGTCATACACTGTTAAAGTATAAAGCACACAAATACAGACAGAGTAAAAGGAAAACATGTGCGCCAAAAACCTGACCAGGCTTAATTTAGATTTCAAATAAATGGCCAGAATTTGGTGGTTGCCCGTTAACATTCAAACTTACAAACTTTAAGGATTCTAGCCAATTTCCATGCGATACAACATTGTGCCTTCTCTTAAATGGATTTACTGACTCCGATTCACTGTCACAAAGACTGAAATCATAATCGTCCAGACAGACAACAACTCACAACTCTCAGCTTATACTTTCTGACTGAACTCTGATTGCACAACTTGCACGTTATTGCTCGAGCATTGACACTGTCCGTATGCTATGATCCTCCGAGCTGACGGATGAGAACTCTTTGTTGGCAGAACTCCAAACACTGTCTGGCAAACACCGGCCACTGCTCATCACACGGGTAACACCATCCCTACCGGGAAGATGGTGGGACTTGGAGACGGTTCAGAAGGAAGGAAAGAAGGAAAGAAGGGTCAATGCAGTCAAATGAAGACAAGTCCTTGATGGAAACCTGCTCCAGAGGGCACATGACCTGAGACCGGGGCAATAAATGGGACCAAGCACAAAGTCTGTGACTGTCCTTGAGTAACTCAGATCATTTGTAGGGAAGTCTGAAGATGCCTTTTGATCCGATCTGACAGGTCTGTGAGGAAGAATGGGATAAATTGCCCTAATGCAGGTGTGCACATCTTGTAGAGACTTGCCCGAGAAGTCTCGACGCCGCTGCCAAAGGGGGTTCTCTCAAAGTGTTGAATTAAAACGGCGCTGAATATTTCTGTAAATGGCAGATTTGACTTTTTGAGTCAGTGGACTTATTATTGGGTTAATGTGTCAAAAACCTAAATGTGAAAATAAGCTCTGAACACTTTCTGAAGCCACTTGTATGCAAAATCTGTCCAGATCGGTGACGGCACGGGCCAATTATTCCCATCAGTTCCAACTAATTCTGGAAGTGTATGAGGTTTTGAAGTAGAAGGGCACCAGTAATTATGGCCACATCTGTATCTTACTTTGCTCAGCTGCATGAACAGATGCACCGGTCCTGCTGGAGGCAGTAATACAATGCAATCTGTCCACCGCTGCTATTGCTCCTCTGATACAAATATGAGAACACTTCATCCACACCAGGACCAGGTATCAGCAGGCTTTGCTTGGCTTGAGCCTCGGCCAAACACATGCTGTTGATTTAACAGCTCCAATAAAACTGACTACCAGTGCCACTGTGCAATCATGACAAATGAACAGTGTGTGTGTTTGTGTGTGTGCCAGGGCAGTACGGCTGCGCCAGGCAGTTTGAAATTCATAATCGGACATTAATTCAAATTTGCGTGAAAAATAAAAATATTGGCACAGCAATGAGCAGAACTGAATTCAAGATTTCAAGAATCTAAGTGAATGAGGTTCATGCTCATTCGTTTGCTTTCAGACTGACCTACTGCATGCACTTACAACCCCATCACTGAACTGGAGGAGGACGTCAGTCTGCAAAACAGGCCAAGACCAATACTTAAAGGGGACATATTATGGAGATATCACGTTTTAAAGGCTCTTTAACATATATTTGGGTGTTTGAATATGAAAATTGACAAACTAAACTGTACGGTGCAGGTTCCCTAGGTTGAAATCCATGTGGTTTTATGAGCTGTTCCCTCTGTTGAATGTTGAATTTGCATAACCCCACCCCTACCTGGGACCGGTAGAAGGGGGCGGGGCAAGCAGCGGCTCATTAGCAATTACAGGGACAGGCACTGAAACCATCCGCTCTGAACAGGGCTGTTTAGAGAGGATGAAAAGAGCTGATGTTTGATCCTTGGGGGATTTTGACCAAAACTTGTCACAGACACGTCTTTAAGACCTGGGGACTATTTTAATTTAGGGATAATATGTCTCCTTTAAGTTTTTGAGAGGCAGTGTTCAAAATTATAGGATTCTTCAACATGGACATGCAGCAAAATGATGACGACTCAGTCACCAGCTCTTTCTCATCCATTAGACGGCGGCTGGCCTCGACTACAACAATCAAACACTAACTTGAAGAATTAAATAATTCAACTGGTATTTGCTTTGTCTCTGATATGTGCAGCACATCAGTGTGGCCCACACTCACTATTTGAGAGATCTTGTCATGCAAGAAACTTGATTGATTGATTGATTGATTGATTGGTTGATTGATTGATTGAGCTTTAATGTCGCCCAAGGGGCAATTCGGTACACAGCAGTGGCGGCACAATCAACACACAAGATAGAACACAGAGTCATAATAAATAGAATGGAAAAACATCCTTTCTTAAAGGGATAGTTCACTCATTATCTACTCACTTTCAGCAGACAAAACAAGCTTGAAATATAGACTTATTTAATTTTTTTCCGGACAATTTCTCATGTCGGGGCTTCAATACAAGACGGACATTACATACGAGCAGCATGGAGGTATTTGGATGTTTTTTTGGTGTGTCTTTGTGTTACGAAGACAGTTGGTGTCCATTTGCAACCGTTATATGGACATGCACTGCTACACTGAGACCCGCTGTAACTCAGAGAAGCCACGGAGGATCTGAAACTTCTCTCGCAGCCCTTAGTCCACATGAGGGTGAGTAGATAATGAGTTGAAATTTCAATTTTGGGTGAACTACCCCTTTAATTTCTACAGGATTAATAAACTGTTGTCTGGCCACATTGTAGGTGTATATCCGTGTGCTATCTGGGTACTAAGCCTCGCAAACCCAATAAAAATGTAGGCTCTATAATTTCTTTAGGTGGTGGTGGGTCTCATATTTTCTGAACCTACAGCTAAATGTGGGGCTGTCAGACCGATATCTTAAGGTTTAAAAAAAAGAAAAGCAGATTATCAAAACACTGTGACGGGGCCTGCTTTGGCCCCGGGTCGCCAGTCGCCAATCACTGCTCCTTTAAAACAATAACAAAAGTTCAGCTCGACGGAGGCAACGGAGGCACCGGGAACAAGAGGAGCAGTGCCAACTGTACAATCTCCTCTGACTGCCAACACATTCATCCTCGGCGCTGCCAGGGGCTCAGAATCAAGGCCATCGCCGCTCAGATGGCCAGATTCATAGCGCAGCAGAATATATGTATCGTGTTTGAATTAGTTCAAATGAATTTCGTGCCACTTCGGATTCCTCCGAACTTGATTTTGTGAAAAAGTGACAGCCCTGGAGCGCGGCGAGCCCGTCTGGCTGACTGACATGCAGGGGAAAGGACGGCGGCTGCGACTGGATAGAGTTTCATTTAACCTGGACCATATGGAGATAAGTTTCACGCAAGCGAGCCATAATACGTTTGTGGCGAGGTGTGTTTGTGTATGGGAAGAGACCGTCTTTTCCCACTTAAGGAGTCGCCGGGGCTGACCTAGTTAGCTTTCAATGGCTGAACATCACATTTAAAAATGTTTTCTTTTCAACATAATAACATCCAGCAGCTGTCTGCAGAGGAGGAATGAGAATCAACAAAATGGCAATAAAAAGGTCAAAAGTCTACGGTGGCTGGCAGCCAGTAACAACTTTACTCGGAGTTTAAAGGCATCTGGGCTGCTCACTGTGCACTGCCCTGACACACCAATGTGTGTGTGTGTATGTGTGTGTGTGTGTGTGTGTGTGTGAAGTCTGGACAAATACAGACAGCCTGATCACACTGCTAGTCAGACTTGGAGATCAAACACACAGTAAGCATGTGCACGTGGCAGAGAGGCTACCAGCTTTTTTTTTTCTGAGCTTGGAAACTGTGGCAAACCAATATCTGACACACACTGTGTGTGGCTGATGACATTTCTTGGAGCCCGTTATGGAGCCTTCATGTTTCAGAGACTGAATCCCAGGACAGAACTTGGAGTGTCCCCGGTGAACTCTGAAGACATCTGTCCATCCAGGAGCGTATGTATACGCTGCTGGAGCCGATCCCAGCGCAGCGGCCGCAGAGCGAGAGCAGGACGGGTCGCCTGTCTGTCAGAGCCCACGTATAAGAGACAAACAACCTCACAGTCACACCTACAGGCAATTTAGAGTCGCCAATTAAAGGGATAGTTCACCCAAAATTGAAATTTCACTCATTATCCACTCACCCACTAAGAGCTGTGAGAATTTTCAGAGTCCTCCGTTCCTTCTCTGAGTTACGGGGGGTCCACGCAGCAGGATTTGTCCTTACAATGGTTGTCAATGGATACCACTATTCTTTGTCCAAAAAGACAAACCGAAAAACATCCAAATACCTCCATACTGCTCGTCTGTAATGTCCCTCTTGTGTTGAAGGGATGACATGAGAAATAGTTCCGTAAAAATTAAATTAGTCTATATTTCAAGCTTGTTTGTAGCGGAAGCTCCCAGTGTCTTAGTTCACTGCTCTTCCTGACCGACGAAACAGTTTCTTATGTCGGGGCTTCAATACAAGAGGGACATTACAGACGAGCAGTATTGAGGTATCTGGATGTTTTTTGGTGTGTTTTTTTGAATGAAGAAAGTTGGTATCCATTCACAACCATTATATGGACAAATACTGCTGCGTGGACCCCCCGTAACTCAGAGAAGGAACGGAGGACTCTCACAGAAATTAGAATTTTGGGTGAACTATCCCTTTAACAGTGCTAACCGCTCCACCACCACAAATTCTAAGTCAAATCTCTCATTAGGTTCATCTAGTTAAAGCGAATTAGGCAAGTTAAACTATCTATGTGTCTCTGTCCCACAGGATCCATCCATGGTTGGAGTCAGAAACATACGAGTCACTGCATTGTTACATATATTTATGTTGTAATGTTATTTACACTGCAAAAACTCTAAATCTTTCTTGTCAAAATGTCAAATTTCTCTTATTTTAAGTGAAAATATGTTTGAAATAAGTAAAAAGTGTCTAAAAACAAGCTACTTTTTATGTGATGAGTCTCATTTTAGGTATAATTAGATTTGTTTTGACTAGAAATAGGACAGATACTCTTGGTAGTGTAGATGCAACCTGCGTTACAGTTTTCATCAGGTATAATGGACGTTTACAACCATTAGTTTGGCTTACGTATCCTTTACCATTGATTTAACGTTGTAGAACCTGTTGACTCGTCTCTGTCCCGCCTGATCATCTGTGACTTGTGTCCCAAAGCGATACTGGATTTTTTGATGCCGACGCCGACTCGATATTTGACATCAAACGCAAAACAACTGCTTTTTATTACGACCTCTTAACTTTGATTTACAGTGACCCAGAAACACAGTGAGGACGTTTAACCAGTGTAAAAAAATAAACTTGTCAGTGCTCTCTGGTGGACAAATTATGTAACTAAAGACACTTTTTTTTCTTCTTCTCTAAATGATCTCCAACATACATTTGCCATTCGTCTCCATGTTTTTGTCACGGCCGACACATTCGCTGCCAACACATCAATAACGTCAGCTGTCATACGTCATTCATGCTTTACCGTTGAATATAGTGGGATTATTATTGAAAAAGACTATCTGAATTATCTTGTAAAAAAAAATGAATCCCCACAATGCAAACCATAAAAGACACTGTGACGTTAATCGCAGCTGAAAAAGAGTCCAGAAA
This sequence comes from Decapterus maruadsi, assembly GCA_030347415.2. Lineage (NCBI taxonomy): Eukaryota > Metazoa > Chordata > Actinopteri > Carangiformes > Carangidae > Decapterus > Decapterus maruadsi. Next base: position 34,435,812 of record CM064900.1, read on the forward strand.
ACGAACTGTTGACAGTGGTGTGATGACTCATGGGACTCTGAGTTGTAGAAAACACGGAGCAGCTTTTTTCACTGAGCCTCTCACATTTTACAACTGGCATCGGTCCTGGTTGACGTTGTGTCTTGCCTCATTTCCCAATAGGTGCAAACACAGCATTAGCTACACAATAGTGCACTATACACACACTGTAAGTATGTGATTCATTTAGTTATTATGATTTATTTATTACACAGCTTCAGCTTCTTCTTTTTTCCCCCATATAAAGCCACCATGTGACTCAGTGCACAGCAGGACAATAATCTTGTCATTCATTGCAGGTTAGCCCAATGCTTAAACTGTCACTGAGGATATAGAGGGGAAATAAAGGAGCAGAGTCTGCTTTAAGAGCTGGCCTGGGGTCTGTTTCTGCAGAGGAGAGTCCAGACCAGGACTGAGGCTGGACCGCTACAGTACCGTCACACTCACTTTTACATAAGAGCATTATCAAAATGCCTTTAGCTAATAGAACTTGTCGCGATGGATGGATCCCTTTATTTACTTTCTGTGAAGCTCCAAACAAGACCCTGATCGTACGCTGAGCACCACAGCTTCAGAATCTGAACTCGGCCACTTTACAAGCTTTTTTCCCTGAGCATTGCAACAATGATTAGACTGTGACCTCTTCTGGATTGTTGAAATGTTTAAATACTCAGTTGTGCATCACTGGCCGCAGTTATTTCTCTTTGAAAGCATCTACAATAAAGTTGTGTGAGTTTGGCTGGATAGTGTGACTGAAGAGTTTAAGTGCACTGACTGATAAGACAGGTACTTGAGCAGGGACTGTGTGTGTATGTATGTGTGTGCAGAGCAGGCTGCTGTAATCCAACCTGCCTTTTCAGTGCATGAAATGGAATATGGTCCCGAGCTCAGCTGCTCAGCTTGAATACAATGACATGAAACCTATCAACAGTCCAAGAAATGAAGATGGATTTACCAGACCGCCACAGGTGCTCACTGATGCCAGAGAGTCCGTGTGGTTGATGATGGAGCCAGAGTAGAAGCAGAGCTGCTCCGTGGACAAGCGCCTGACCTCCGCGCGCTGCTCCCCGCGCCTCTCCTCCACCGAGAAGCCCCCGGACAGAAACCTGCTGTCCCACGTCAGGTTCAAATACAGGTCCTGTCCAAAAGCTGGCAGCGTTAGAATTATGTTATCCGGGTCAGAGTGTCCTCCACCTCCACCTCCACCTCCACCTCCTCCTCCTGCTGCTGCGATGTCCAGGGAGCGCTGACCGCGGCGCCGGAGAGCGCGGACGGTGTGGTCCGCGGACAGGTGCGCCTCCTGCCCGGACAGCAGCCTGGGAACCACTTCATCCGTCTCCAGCTCAAACTGGACTGTGGAGGACAAAAAGACAAGTTCCCTTCAATCAATCAAACACCGGCCACCATGGGCAAATATAGAAATAACAGCCCTCCTTGACCTGCTGCTGCTGCCTTCTGCAGCCCGGCGGAACCGCACCGTCTGCCCGCTGCTGCTGCCGCTGCTGCTGCAGCCACGTTCAACTTCACAGCTCAGCTCAACTAGTGCTTTGCAAAAACTTTGCAGCCTGTGACTATTGGAAACAGTGTGCGAGTCATTACTGCACTGATCACTCTTTATGATCGCTGTCTGTCGGAGCGGAGGGGATCTATCTATCTATCTAGGAAGCAAACGGTGGGAGGGAAACACCGTCTACTTCCTAGAGCTCACACTTTACTGAGCTTTTGCCTCACTGGAGGAAACCGCTCGCTACAGTTGACCTGGCCTATATCTAAGAGAAACAGACACAACACACAGAGAGAGAACTTACCAGTCAACCCGATGCAAAGGAGAGACACGAGCAGATGGATGACATGGCCGGTATGCATGGTATGGCACAGCGAAGCGGGTGCAGAAGAAGATGATGAAGAGGTGTGCGGCTTTTTGTGGTGCGGAGGGGACAGGAGCGGTTTAGCACAGAACGGGGCTGCGCAATTTTTCCTAAAGTTGCAGTAATTAAAGCTGGAGCGACTTGGTAGCTGGAGGACACGCCTCGTCCAGCCGCGCTCCGCCCCCAGCGGCCGCGGATTGGCCGGGTTCAATCCTGACCGACATTTCCCCGCGCGCTCATTGGTCGGCGGAGACGTCCGTCGGCGTCGGGGGTTGAAACCCTACACGTGGTTTCGAGTGGAGGAAAAAAAAAGAAAAAAAAAGAAAAACTGCAGAGAACTGGCTTTTAAGTATGGTGTGTGTGTGTGTGTGTGTGTGTGTGTGTGTGTGTGTGTGTGTGTGTGTGTGTGTGTGTGTGTGTGTGTGTGTGTGTGTGTGTGTGTGTGTGTGTGTGTGTGTGTGTCAACAAATCAAAACAAATCTTATTCTACTTATAATGAGACTCATTACATAAAATGTAGCTTGTTTTTAGAGATTTTTTACTTCTCTCAAGCATATTTTCACTTGAAATAAGTAGAAAAATCCGTTAAAGGGATAGTTCACCCAAAATTCAAATTTCACGTGGCTTCAGGGGGTCTCGGCGTAGCAGTGCACGTCCATTTAATGGTTGCAAATGGACACCAACTGTCTACGTAACAAAAAGACACACCAAAAAACATCCAAATACCTCCATACTGCTCGTCTGTAATGTCCGTCTGGTATTGAAGCCCCGACATGAGAAATTGTTCCAAAAAAATTAAATAAGTCCATATTTCAAGCTTGTTTGTAGCGGAAGCTCCTCTTCCTTCCGTCCAAATCTCGCGAGACTTGCACCAGCGTTAGTAATCGCACTGACATCGGCGCAAATTTCAGGGCTTCAACACCAGAGGGACATTACAGACGAGCAGTATGGAGGCATCTGGATGTTTGTTTTGGTGTGTTTTTTTGTGACCAAGACAGTTGGTATCCATTCACAACTATTATATGTAACTCAGAGAAGGTACGGAGGACTCCCAGAAATTAGAATTTTGGGTGAACTATCCCTTTAAGTGGAAAGAGATTAGTTTCGACTAGAAATAAGACATTTTGACAAGAAATAAGACAACAATTCTTGGAAAGATTATGAGTTTTTGCAGTGTAAAGTTTGAGTTAGGCCAGAAATTTCCCCAAATAGTGTGTGTGTTTGTGCGTTTGTTTGCTGTTGTGTGCATTTATAGTGAGGAGGAAAAAAGTGTTTTCCCTGCAGAGTGCATGAGGACGTTGTGAGAAAGTGAGGACATTTCTGATTGACATAAAGGCCGTGGCTCGGGGGAACCTCAGCGTCTCACCTGGCAGAGTGCATACCACACGGGCTTAGTCCTGACCGCAGCGGTCAGGGGTTTGAATCTGACCTGTGGCCCTTTGCTGCCCTGTCACCCCTCCCCTCCCCTCTCCTTACTCACTTATATGTCTCACTCCTGTCCCATCAAAATAAAGGCACAAATGCCTTAAAAATGACCGAGTAGGACCTGCAGACCAGCGTTTTCATTCTAATGTGCGATCTAACCCAAACCCTACATCCAGAGGAGACGAACACACCTGAAATGCATAAATATTTGAGCAATCACGTACACCGAGCGTGTGTGTGAGCCGGTGTAAACAGGAAGCAGGTCCTCTCACAGCAGCTGATTAGTTGGACCGGGGTCTGCAAAGAAATGCAGCGTTAGAGAGAAGAGAGAGAGAGAGAATGTGCAGCAGAGCAGCTGCAGCAAAGACGACAAAGACAGTACGGCTGACGCTTTGATTTCATTATCATGCTGTTCTCACCACAGGTGGCGGTGGTTGATCAGAGCCAATCAGAGAGAGACTGGGGGTGTCACACCCTCAAAGTCTCACACTAACTGGGTCACCCAGAGCAGCGTGGATGGAGAGGGGGGGCATACTGTAGTAAGAGGGACAAGTTATACAATGGAAACGTGGTCATGTGGACGTGGTCTTGGTGTCGGGGTTGAGGACAGGGTCAGGCAGCGCTGGGATGTGATGGTTGAGGTCAGTGGGTCTTTATAATGATGGAGGTGGACGTTTATCTCTGTGTGTGTGAGTGTATATATTATATACACATAGTGACAGGCAAAAGTTTGGAAAAAAGTTGTGTTAATGTGAACAGTTCAGCAAGTGGAAGATGGAAATTTGATCTCCAAAAGGCATAAAGTTACACATTCCCTTTGCACTTTAAACCATATTTTTTCTTTCATTTTTTACATTTCAAAATGACCAATAATCAAAAGAGCCACCCTGCATAGTTAGTTACCTATCCTCTTCATCCCTGTTTATTTAATTTAATTCAATGTAGCCTATTGGTTTATTTGAGAGGGACCGTGCAACACTGATCAACAGAAAAACTGCAAATGAGCCAGAGTTTTCATCTGTTGTCCCAGGACAGATGTTACAGGCAACCTGTAAGACGAAGCAAAAAAAAAAAACCAATTAAGCAATGCATTAAAATACAGCTGAAATTACATAATATCAATTTACCTAAAAGCTCATACTAACAAACAGGACATGTACATAACAGCAACACTGGCATGCAGACATAACATGCAGACAGAAAAAGAAAAGTAGACGACATACAGTACAGAGAATACTGTACTTATAGCTATGACATAAGCAGAAACAGTAACGGACATTGAAAAGCAGAACATGCATTAAATGCATGCATTAAAAAGAGAAACAGCACGAACATTAACAAGCATTGGAAAACAGGACATGGACATACATGTATACATAAGACAGTGACAGACATGACAAAGCATCATGTGGTTCACATGATTAGTGGGTACATGATTGATTATTGATTAACCACTGCTGTAACTGCCCTTTAAAGGAATGCTGAGTATTTGATTCTCTAATAGTATGGAGTTCAAGTCCTGCACAGCTTCGACTGAGAGGGCAGCTCGGCCAAAAGCACTTTGTCTCATGAGAACAACATCGTCTCCTCGAGCTGTTGTTGGTGATGTTTCTATGGAATATGACAGAAGTGCAGTGAAAGTGATGGAGCAGCTCTGTGTTGCATGGTTTCACATCTTTCTGAATAAACTCAATAATATCTCAGTGGAAACAAATCTTAAATGTCAATATACTCAGTCACATTACTGACATGAAAATACTGATTCAAGTCATCAGTGATCATCTGTAACTGTAAGTAAATATTGTATATAATATTTCATAACTTTTCATGTAGCCTATTTGGCATTCCAAATGCATTTTAATAGATGTTTTACCAGTGACGTCAGACAACTGATTCTCAGAGAAAAGTCGGGGTAGATTTTTCTCTCGGACTTTCCAGAGTGGGAACTCCAACATGAGGTGGAGTTCAACTGCACTTTTGCAAGTAGGTCGGAAAAACCCGAGTTATGAGTTGTGTCGAACGCAGCATTAATGTCTGAGTAGTTAGTCTGTGTTGTCCCTTCTTCCTCTCATGCTATTTTGTCTTTGAGTCCCAAAACACAAAAAACTAAACATTTTTTTGGTTGTCTCTCGCTTCAGTGTGAGTAATGGTTTGTGTTATAAGTTGGTCTTAACTGGAGCATGAAGAGAACATGTTCCAATTTTATGGAAAATGACACATTACAAGTTTCACTCCCAGCTGAGCTCACACACCTTGCAATGATGCATGTTACTATTTATGTTTAATTTTTGTAATCTACAGTCCAATCAAACAGGAAGCTGTCTGATGGTAACAGTTTATCTTCACTAAGAAGGTAAATAGCACCAGTTTCAGGAATAGACTCTCCCCAGGTGTTAGGGAACCAGGGCAACCTGAGGAGAAGTGGGTTATGTTACCAATCTGGAAGAACTGGACCCAAAGTGAAGTGATTTATTAAGTTATGGGGCACACAAAAGAACACACTGGCAGGAACACAAAGGCAACACTGAGCAACAATGGGCACTGGGAAAAAAAGACTGAGGTAAAATACACGAGGAAGAAATGAGACACAGGTGGGACGATCAAACACAGGCGAGACACATGAGGTCATCACAGGAAGACAAGACAGGGGGAACTTCAAAATAAAACACTATAGCAGGCATTCATTGGACAGGAGTGGGTGATACAGACCTGATGGAGCGCTGCTTCAGTCCATCAGTGAAAGCTGTTCTTCACACCCAACGTCTAGAATAACAAGAACGCTTGGAAAGTTCATTAATTCAAAGGGATAGTTCACCCAAAATTGAAATTTCCGTGCCTTCTCTGAGTCACAGGGGGTCTCGGCGTAGCAGTGCATGTCCATATAACGGTTGCAAATGGACACCAACTGTCTTCAGACACACCAAAAAACATCCAAATACCTCCATGCTGCTCGTATGTACAGTAATGTCCATCTTGTATTGAAGCCTCGGCATAAGAAGTTGTTCCAAAAAAAATTAAATAAGTCTATATTTTAAGCTTGTTGCTCTGCTGGAATCTCGTGCGATTTGCGGAGCCGTGAACTGGGTGTCAATGCAAATCGCACAAGATTTGGACGGTCCAGGAAGAGCAGTGCTGGGGGCTTCCGCTACAAACAAGCTTAAAATATAGACTTATTCAATTTTTTTTGGAACAATTTCTCATGTTGGGGCTTCAATACAAGAGGGACATCACAGACAAGCAGTATGGAGGTATTTGGATGTTTTTTGGTGTGTCTTTTTGGACAAAGAAAAGTGAGCTCTGTTTGCAACTGTCATATGGACATGCACTGCTGCACCCCTGTAACTCAGAGAAGGAACGGAGGACTCTGAAACTTCTCCAAGCCCTTAGTCGACATGAGGGTGAGTAGATGATGAGTGAAATTTGAATTTTGGGTGAACTATCCCTTTAAGTTGGGGAAAAATGAAACTCCACTAATGTACAGTACCTTTACCGAGCCGAGCCGAGCTGAGCCGAGCCATGTCAGGTCT